>CAIGRN010099023.1:0-24800 GCA_903798345.1 Fraxinus anomala
CTCTCTCTATGCATGTATTTATGTATGTATATCTGTGTGAGAGAGTGAGTAGTAGGGGCGGAGGTAGTGGGGGGCTAGGTTGAGCTATAGCCCAGCCCTGCCCCCAGCCCACATGGAAGCTAGTTTTTTATTTAGGATTTTTTTTGGGCTGGTTGGGTCATATTGTGAACGGGCTGAGAAAATTAATGTGTTCAGATTGTTGGTTAGATTGTGAATGTCGTGAAATCTTATTTCTTTCATATTTTTTTGACAATATTATTTGTTGTGTATTCTAAAAATTATGACAATTTTTTATAATGCCTCATATTTTTTGGTGTTTGCTTTTTCCACCATAATGCTGGAAAAAAAACTGAATACATCAGTCATTGACTGTTACAAAAAGAAATTAAGACAATAAGCAAATAAGGTTGCAAAATATAATAAAAGCAACGGATGAGAAAACGTCGCAAAAACTTAACAACGTGCACTGCACGTTGCCGTATCCTTATACACTACGACAATATTAGAGGTTACAACATACGGGTGAAAGTTGTGAAAGACATACGACAATGTTTTTTGTCCGTTTGCAATAAATAATTTTTCTTGTAGTGAATTTTCCCTTCATCTATAGAATTTTTAGCAACAAATAATCTTTGTCGCAAAACGTATACCCTATTGTATCACAAATGCTTTGTTGTAAGAAATAAGTTTGTCACCATGAGTTCCCCACCAAAAAAAATTTGGCATCTTGCTTCCCTCATGTTTTTGGCGACAATCTTTACTATTTGTCGCGGCTTCTAACATTTCGTGACAAATTTTTGTCGCCTTATATTTTTTGATACTTATTTTTTTCATATCAATCTTTGCGACAAACTTAAAAAACGTGTCACGCTAAATCACTTATTGCAACAATTTTTCTTATATCGCAAAATTTCTTGTCGCAAAATCACCTTTTTGTTGTCGTGATTTCATTGAGTGTTGTACATTCTTTGTCATGAGTTTAGCCTCTTATGGCGCGATTTCATTCGAAATTTTTTAAATTTCAGCCCATCATAATGTTATTTTTTGGCTCTGCCCCTAGTGAGCGGAGTGCAAGAATGCACACAAGGTGTTTAAGTAATTGTTGAGTTAGAAAGTAATGTCAGGATCTTATAATGAAGTGTGCATCTTTTGAACGAAAATGCCATTCTGTTGAAGTGTGGTAATATTACAGTGATGTCTCTTTTAGGATATTAAGTTCTGATGTAGTTTTCATTTGCTTTGCGATGTTATTCATTGCCATACTTCATTTTGTAAAACAGTGATCATTAGAATAGGTTCTGGGGCTCAAGATTTTACTTCAGTCTCAGGATTACGCTCGCAAGCTCGGAATTAGCCTGTTTCTTTCGTTAATTTTCTTGGGAAGTTTCATCTTATTCGGTGGAAGTTCCACTCAAATTATGGGAAAAGCATCGAGAGATAAAAGGGTACCCTTACTCTGCTCCAATTGTATGCTAGAACTTCTTTTATTTTTATCTGGACTGGCACTAAATCAAAATCACTGAAATGGATTGATTGATTTTGCAGGATATCTACTATAGGAAGGCGAAAGAGGAAGGCTGGCGTGCTCGAAGTGCCTTCAAACTGCTTCAGATAGATGAGGAATTTAACATATTTGAAGGTACGTTAAGTGATATGTATACTGATATGTACTAATTCTTTTACAGGCTCCTCCATTTCTTGGGTTATTATCTGAGTACATTTTAAGCAAAAAGTTTCAGTTGTTTCCCTTTTGGCTGCAGTTATCTGTTATTGATATGATGCAGTGAAAAGTTATCTACTGCCATTTGATAACATAACCCCAATACTTTGCAGGAGTAAAGCGTGTGGTGGATTTATGTGCAGCGCCTGGTAGCTGGAGTCAGGTATGTGCCATTTCGGGATTCATTGTTACCTCTACATATTTACTTACACGTCCTTAAAACTCTTCAAGATAGTCACGTGCATTGCATCTAACTGAGTTTTATATCTTATATATTCCATGTAGGTTTTGAGTCGAAAGCTTTATCTCCCAGCAAAGCTGTCACCTGATCCCAAGTATGTTTTGGTAGTTAGACCTATGTTTTCTTTTTACAAGTAACAATTTTTACCATGTTAAGTATGCCATTGCTGAATTTCTTTGCTTTGAGTGTTATTTTATGTATTTATTCCTCAATGTTCAATTCTAACAATTCCATGAATCCCCAATTGTCTTTATCAGATTATCCAATAACTTCAGTACAAATAACTGATGCAAGTGTGAATATGGCATCCCAGGTCTCATTATATTACCGAGTCTTGTCCAATTAGGTTTTATTCTGGATTTGGTAATTATATTGTCTAAAAACTCCATTAATAGAAGTGTCTGAAAACTGACTTCATCAAATAATCTTATTAAAGAGTTTCTAAAGCTGCATGGAATTTCTTGTTCTGTTTTATGATGCAGTTACTGAGTAATATGTGAAAAAGAAGTCAATCCTCAGAACCTTTTCTCCTCATACTATTCCCCTGCTCTTAGCACTGTATTATGTGTTGCATTGATTTCAAGTGTTTGTCATCGGAAAGGATTTAACTATAAGCTTTGAGTTCAAGGGTTGATGTTGTTGTTATGGAAGTTGAGTTTTTTTGAAGGGTTTAAATCCACCAATGGCCACTCAGTTTTATACTTAGTGTCACTATGATCACCCAATTTCATATAACGTTTCAACATGGTCACCCAATTTCATATAACATTTTACCATAGTCACCCAACTTCTTTTTACTAATTTTAAAAAGGATAAATCGGTAATGTTGTATTATATATATAATAAATTTTAAAAAAAAGGTTTATATATATAATGTTATTGTTTTACCCATTTTAAAATTAGTGAAAATGATGAAAATAAGTTGGGTGGTGACACTAAATATAAAGTTAAGTGGCGATTGGTGAATTTAACCCTTTTTTGAAGTAATTATTTCTTTACAGGAATCTGCATAAGCGCAACGCTTGCTATAAAAGTGAAGTTGCACCATCTTATTTACTTATCTGATGGCTTTTTCTTGTATTCTTCATTTCTTCTCTTCACTATCATACACATTCGTGATCTCATAGTTTCATATCATAGAAACCTTAATCATGTCCTCATCACTTTGACGAATTTAATGGTGGATCTGAATTAAAATTTTGCAGGGATGTTGATTTCCCGCTCATTGTGGCTATTGACTTACAGCCCATGGCTCCTATAGAAGGTGTTATTCAAGTTCAAGGGGATATAACAAATGCCCGGACAGCTGAAGTGGTAAGAACTGCTTGCTCGTCTGTTTGTGTTCACATGTTTTTCTTTTTCCTTTTTTTTTTTAAAATTTAATATCAACTTTTTCGAGGTGGGGTATGGCATAGACCCCTACCCGCTTACCAGTAAAACAACAAAAGTACGTTTTTGGTAGAGTATAGTCTAGTTCCAGAAGTACAAAGAGGTACGAAAGAATACACGGAGAAAGATTCTCGATGACTAATAAACCAAAAAAGAGAATTGCATTTTCTAGAAAAGGTCCTACCTTCCTTACAAAGAATCCTATCTGAAGGTAAACTAAAAACTAAAATCTGACATATGGGTAAGAGATTTTATCTAATTTTAAATAATCTCGAATTTAACCTTGAAGTTCATATGCTTGCCATGCAGCCCAAGATATTAATGGCGACTTGACCGTGTTGATTGTGTGTTATGAATATATGTATATTAGTACTTGTGGGTTTATTTGTGTGTCCCCTGAACCTGTGATAAACCATTATTTTAAATATGTTATCAGAAATCATATTCGAATGTTAGTTGGAACTTTGGAGACAATTATGAAGTTTGCAGCTTGCTAATGGGGATTGGATGCAGTAAAGAAACACCCTAAAGATTCTTGTGCCAATAAGAGGAGGAAAAAAAAAAAAAAAGCAAGAAAAATATTAGCAAGGGTGTACCAATATTATACCCCTGTTTGGTGGGGATTTTTAGTAGATTTTAATAAAAAATTTTGAAATGTGTGGTTAAAAAGTTGTGGAGCTCATAAAATATGTGGTTAAACAGGGGCTATATTTGTGTGATCAAAAGGGGGAAAGAGAGGAGCGTTTCTCCTTCGAATAAGAATAACTACATAAATGCACCACATTTTGCTCATCTGACTCATTTTGTATGGATCATATTGGGATTTGAGCCGGAAAGATCACTTCTCTGCTTCTAGGATTTGTAACAAGTACCAGAGTCTGGATTTCTATGTCGTCATATTTTCTTCTCCCTGTCAATGGCATTTCATTTTCACTTCTCTAATATTTTACATTCCACTTCTAATGTTTTATTATTTTCAGGGTGTTATTATTGAGGGTTGTTAATATAAGCAATATATGTATCAACTCCCACTTTATGATCTTTTACCAGTGACATGTAAGTAAAGCATCCTTTATGCTTTTGCAGGTTATTCGGCATTTCGATGGATGCAAGGCTGACCTTGTTGTTTGTGATGGTGCTCCTGATGGTTAGTGAAAAACTGTGTGAAGTTATATGGACCCACTCTATCATACTTGTGTCTATAATTTGATCCATGTATAAACATGCTATCCTTGTGTCCTGCAGTAACTGGCCTTCATGACATGGATGAATTTGTTCAATCCCAACTCATATTGGCGGTTAGTAATTTAAATTCTTTGTTTGCTAATCTCCCTATTACAAGGGAAAATTGGTAAATGTTTTTTTCTTTAGACTGTTATAGTAGATCACCAATGTGCATGTGCTTCACATTTGTGGTGTTTTACCTTTCATGTCATCTTTCATACATATTTTTCAACTCCTGCAAATGTCATGTTGCTTGAAAGTGACAACCGAATGAATCTGGGGAAGGACCAAAAACTTTGTTGGAAACTCATCACAGCTATAAGAGATGGGAAGAAATGTCAATTTTCTAATCTCTTCTGTTTGCACATTTTCTTGATTCCTTGCACACTATATTCCAAGACAATCAAATCACATTTTCATGCCAAGTATTTTGTTCCATTTATCATCTCTTCTTCATATCATATTTTTCTCACTGATTCAGATTATGGCTAAACGTGCTTGCAGGGATTAACAATAGTTTCACACATACTAAAGAGAGGTGGAAAGTTTATTGCTAAGATATTTCGAGGGAAAGATACCAGTCTCCTTTACTGTCAGGTTTGTCAATACTGTCTAAACCAACAATAATTGGAACTGTTTCAGGTCATTTACTCACTTCTGTTAATTGTTAATAACATTGAGTCTCATTTCAGGTATTCAATTTCCATTTTAACATTCTAGTGATGAATTTGGGTATAGTTTTTCCATTTTCAGGATATCGTGGCATTATATAAACTTGAGGCATAGTTTCATGTGTGTAAACGTGAATTTAATGCACAGGACAATATAATCTTATGGTAGCAGCTAATCAAGGTTGTTAAAAGCGCGATCCTTAGGATCCTACGATCCGAAATGACCAAAACGGTCTGGACCGAGTCTAGAATCGCAATCTTCTAGAATTGCTACTAGAATCGATTTCAAATCACTAGGATTGTACGATCCTACAATCTAGAAAATAATAGAAATGGAAAAAATTGGGCTAGGGTGATGGGCTTACTTATTTCAGTAATGGGCTGGTTTCTTTTGATTAAGTAACATAATATAATTCAAATAAAAAAGGTAGAAAGAAAAAAATAAAAAACATCAAACAAAAATGTAAAATCTCTAACTCAAATCCAAAATCAATGATTTAGCATTCTACTCTCAGACTCTCACCTCTCACATATGTTCATCTCTCAAATTTGACAAAAACATTATTTTGGACCTCTGTAAGTAAAATAAATAAATAAATAAAAATTGTTTATATTGATCGTTTTTCGTAAATCATGGACTTGTAGTTGATACAGTGTTCTTATACCTTTTTTATATTTTTTAATATTTATAAATTAACATTATTTATTAGGATTTTACAATCCTTGATCTTCTGATCCGCAAGTCCCCTCCACCAATCGGAGTCAAAATTAAGATTTTACAACAGAAACCCCTTTCTTTCTCCAGTGAAAGAACAAAAGATGTCGAACTGATATTGTTTGCGAAAATTATTCTTTATTGATACAGGTTGGAATTCATATATAAGTTCTTTAGAATGTTTGATCTAGTAAATGGATCTTCGCCCTTCTGGACAGTTCTAAGTTGATTACATGATACTGCGTTGCTAAGCTAGAGTGTGTACTGCAGCAACTTTATCTTGAAACCAGTCCTCTTAATCTCTTTGATTTAGCTTGCAGGTTGATAATGTTTAGTATTGGTTGGTTCTTAGAGGTTTTTAGTACAATTTATTTGTTTTCTGCATAAAACGCAGTATAAAGTGCAAATGATGTACAGACTATTGCAAAGTTCCAAGCACATTCTTTGATTTGAAGAAAATGTTGAGGATTTTCTTTATTATGATGAACTAATAATCATTGGAGTAAAATTCAAACTCAATATTCATTATAATACCAATTATCAACAACATAAGCATTTCCTCTCAATTCAAAAAGTTACTGTGTGCTAGAAGTTAGAAATGGGAAAACTATCACCCTTCTATGAAAATCAAGGACGTTTATGTTAATTTAGTTCGGTTTTCTTTTTTGAAGGTATTGCTAAAACGGTAAACTACACGGCACATAGTACTTATTTTCACTTCTAACAATGGTATTTGTTAATCTCTCATTTTTCGTGTTTTTATTTTGAATATTGACTTGTGTTATATTATTTTTTGTGATGTAAACTATAATTCTATTAACAATGTTAAAGTAGTTTATCTATGTTTACAACATCAGTTAATATGTAGACAGAATCTTGAGTTGATCATAGAATCGGTGACATTTTTCCTCTCTGTTGCAGCTGAAATTATTTTTCACAGAAGTGACATTTGCTAAACCAAAAAGCAGTCGTAATTCAAGCATAGGTACCAATATTTTTCCTCAATTTTCTCTAGATTCCTTTATTTAAAAGTTATGTGATCTTCCAATATCATATTTTCCCTTCTCTAGGGATATTCCTGAGAATTTGGACCGATCCATTCAGTTTAAAGTGCATCCCAATTTTTATCCACCAAATACCACTCCATAAACAGGAAGGACAACTTCTTAGATCTTCAAATTGTTTTATCTGCTGCAGACCTTTTCAGCACCATGGTTTTGTTAGGAATCATTTAGGAAAGAGCCAAACAGAGAGAGGATATGGTCGCCTACCTACTGAAGTTGTGGATTAGGAGGAACAAATTACTTCGCCCTACCATTGTTGCAAACAAAGAATTTGGACTGTTGCCAAAAACAGATTTTCACATGCTTCCTATGGTAAATGATCTTAAGAAGACTTTAAAAATAGACATGTGAATTTTCACACGCCTCCATAAGTGAAAAGATGATACTCCATAAGCTTCAACGGCATTTATCTTTCTAGAACTATTAATCTTGCTATATATGGACCAAGTCTTCTCACCAAACTTGCTATCGGTGTAAGCATCATTATTCAAGTTATTAGGTGGCTGAAAATGCGTAGCTAAAGGAATTATCACTTGTTTACATATTAAAAAGATTCTGTGTGTTGGGGTATCTAAAGAGATTTTAAAGTTCAGCATACGGTGTACAGTTTATCTTGAATTTTCTAAACCTAATCGTTTACCATTATCTGTAATGCAGAAGCATTTGCTGTTTGTGAAAATTACTCTCCCCCTGAAGGTTTTAATGAAAAAGATCTGCACCACCTCCTTGAAAAGATTGGAAGTCCGTCTGGTGCAGACGATCTAGGTAATCCTGATAGTAACACTTGCTTTTGTCTTAAAGAGGAAAAACAGTGTCCATTTCCTTTTGGACTATTAATTAATATTCATTATCCATAATCCCGAAAAAGGAAGCAAATAAAAGAAAAAAAATGGAAGGATTGCTTGTGCTAACTGTATGTCTGTTTCTTCTTTCGATATAGTTACATGCAGGTATGCATACTGTTTTTCCCTTTTATGTTATGAACGGGTTGGGGGGAAGTTTCAAGTGTCTGAGTGTAACCTGTTCCTTGATATACTGAAGGAATTTTCATCCTTTCACGTCAATGTCTATATCTCGCAAAAAAGAAATTCTCAGAAATTGTAACAGAATAATCACCCCAACTTCAACTAAAAAATAATCGCTAATCCTCTTCTTTTGAGTTCTGATTCTGCAAGATGATATCATATCAATATGTTCTCATTTTTGGTTCTTATCAATTGACAGATTGCAGTAGTGGGTGGTTAGAAGGTCCTAACAAGGTGTATATTCCATTTTTGGCCTGCGGGGATCTCAGCGGGTATGACTCCGATCGTTCATATCCACTTCCTAAAGTTGCAGATGGATCTTACCAGAGCTTAGATCCAGTGCAACCTCCTATTGCACCCCCTTACAAGCGAGCTCTGGAAATGAAGAAAGCTTCAAGTCATGGTGTCCGAGGTCTAGAGAAACTCTCCCTTGATCCCTGAGCATGGTGGTTCATTGGGCAAATTCGAAATTCTACATTTTTGACCTGAAGTCATAGTTATGTACTTTGTTATCAAATTCTGAGTTTGGACGGATGATAACTTTCTTGAAAGTTGCTAGTTATGTGTGCTAGATTGCAGGGTTCCTGTTGACTATATCATTTGAAATGAAAAGAAAAACCTAAAACAGATAAACGTTACAACTTAAAAATTAAAAAATAAGGGGCATTATTTTTGATAAATGAAATCTCTCATTCGTTCTTGTGGTTAGCATACATAGTGCCAACTAATTGATTTGGCCTTTCAAAATGCTATGAAATCTCTCATTCATTACATTGAAATGTTTTACTGGATAGCAAAGTGAGTTCCTAGATTACTAACAGAAAAATTTCTTTCAATCTTGCTACGTTTCCATTTGTCAGCTTCAAAAATTCTCAGACAGGCAACTTCTTGCTATAACCTAGACAACAGATTCATTTCTAATTCATTTACATCCTTCTCTTTCTCCAAGCAAAATACTTCTAGCAAGAACTTGCGACAGAATTTGATCTTTGCAAAGATGATGAAAAATTCAAGAACTCGATGCAGTCCTCTATAGCCTCGGCCCTCTGAGAATCAAGTGTTTCAGCATATGATTGTGACCTTGCCAAAGAATCTGAAGAAACTTTACGCGAACACCTCTTTCTACTGGACATACAGCGAAGTGCTCTAGTGGCCTTTGCTCCAGTACGCCTGAAGAAACCCGACAGCGAAAACCTGGATTTCCTGGTATGTCTGAAACTCCATATTTCATTTACTTTGTTCTTGTTTCCATCAGCTTTAGAACTGTCACCATACTTTTGGTAAATGATTGGCATGTCATTGACATCATAACTGAAACTCACTCTTCTACTCATTTTTCTTCGCATCACCCTGCTGGGGAATGGCAAGAGAGAGAGGTGGTGCTGTGCTCTGTGTATGTGGGTGAGAGAGAGGGAGGGAGAGGGACTGAGAAGAAGAGGCAATTGGTGGTGTAGAGGGGCGTATTTATGGAGAATTGATGAGAGGGAAAGAGAGGTAAAATAGAGTGGGAAAAAGATGGAGGTTTAACAATCTTGACCTCTGTTTGGATAACAATTTATAACTTGGTTTATAATTTTAGTCAAAGTCAAGTATTTCAATCATACATTTCGTGGTATCCACAACTATTTTTCTTTATAAACCATTTATGAATTTGCCAAAAGAGGCTTAATTATTGGTAATGAGGTCATAAAGTTTTCCTGTTCTAGGCCTACTCAGTATGCTTTAAGAAATTTGGTGAGACAATTAGGAAATCTATGGCTAGAAGCAGGGGTAAGCAAAATCAAGGGTATCTGGTCAAAAGGTAAGAGAGGGGTGGGGACGTAACAGGAATTTAATAGACTGGTATAATACCAAGGTAAAAAAGGTGGAAGACTGAGGTAAGGGGGAACAAAAAGAAATCAACACTCTCCTCGTCTGCTTTTCTTTTCCCACGTCTCTCTTTCTTAGCTACCACATTATACTCCACCCGCTCTCGAATCTGAATAAAAAGAGGGTTTTCTGGTTGAAGTATGTTGATAGTCGACTTTCAACTTGGCATGTCGTATGATGGTGAATCTTAGGATACGAATATTTGATGAGAGCATATTTAGAGATGGCCCATTAGGCGATCATTTTGCACCTATCTATGTTTGTGTGAGAGAAGTGGAATTTTGAATTATTGTTTGGGAATTGGGATGGGGTGAATATCAAGGAAAATCCCATCTTTACCTTTATTTACATTCTTTGACAGAAGAAACAAAATTCTGGCTGAAAATGATGTCTGGTCGGAAAAGGATATCTCTCTCTCTCTCTCTCTCTCTCTCTCTCTCTCTCTCTCTCTCTCATGCGAATTGCGAGGGAAACTGTTGGCATTATCCTCTCTCTCCCCCATCATACACATCTAAATCCTAAAAATCTAATGTATATGGAATAAGATATACTAAAAATATAGCTATCCTCACATCTAACTATACATCACCTTACTATAGAAGAACAGAGCTCAAGTCAAGCACGGATTAGAAACTGTTGTTAAAAGTGGCCAAAGTTGGTAATATAATTTAAACAAGTTGGTTCTGACCAACTTTAAATAATTATTGAAGCGGGATCACTATTTGAACATTGGAGTTTAGAAGACCAATGCGTTTTACTTCGTGGGTAGACAAATACGATACATGAATTAACGTAAATGTTAATTAATTTAGAATTAATACCAAGGAATATATACATAACAATGAATGTTAAATCATTTATATTAAATGAATATAATTTATTTTTTAATTAAGTGAAATTGGATGTTAATTATCACATAAATAATGAATTGCATTCATGAATGTGAAATTTTAATAAATATTAATTAATGAATGCGAATGTTAATTAATTGAGAATTAATAACAAGTACATGATCGCGAATGTGAAATTCTAATTAATATTAATTAAATGATTGTTAGTTAATAGAAAATTAATAACATCAAATACATGCATGAACAATGATTTTGTAGTACTTATTATAGTTTGTAAATTAAATACATATTGAAAATCGAAAAGTAAGGTATTATTGAAATAATTGAATTTTAGTAAGACTATAATCATCCAAAAAAATAATTCTCAATTGATGTAATATTTAATATATTATAGATTTGAACTTTCATAAAAGCATTGCGGAATCTTTAATGGGGCTAATCTAGTGCATTTTGAAGAAAGACGGTGCTAACTTGGCACAATTTTGGCTACATTCTTAAATTATAAGTTCATCCAAACATACTCTAATTTTACCCTACCCTTCCTTTTTTTGTTATTTTGTTTGGAACAATTTGCGTTCGGAACACAATTTTTGTTTGCACAAACAGCAATATTCGTAGCAATATCTGACATCCAACCGTCATAAACTGGAATCCAGTTCTCTTTTGGGTTTGGGCCGTTTGGCAGTTGTGTTTACTGGGCTGGGTTTAGAATCTTTCAGGTGGGCCTGCATTCGTGTAAACATCTTTGAGAAAAAATGGTAATATACCCAACTTTGTGACTAGATCCGACAAAATACTGAGGGATCCAAAAAGAGTTTTTAAAATTATACGAATATGTATAAAGTTTATACTAAGATTTCATCTGTTACAAATAGAGTTCCTAATCAAAAAAATAAAATTCAAAATTCAATTTCATGACGTTGCGGATTCGTGCTTTATCAATATAGTTCATAGTTGCAAAGTTTCGTTTCAAATGGTCATTCAATTCAAAGTAATACTTCACCTTTCCCGATGAAGATAGATTAAGTTTCTCAACTTTGAATCGAACTTTTAGAGCATTTCCTTTTTCTTCTCAATGATACGATGAGCATAGTTGACGACGAGTATGCCATAATCACAGTTAAAAGAAATAAGTAAATTGCAAAATCAAGGGGTTGAAGTCATATTGTGTGGTATAAATAAATAGTATCAAGAACAAATAACACTTCGAAGGATCAATATCGGGTAATAATATTCGAATTATTACACATTGCAGACACGGTCCCAATAACCCACGTTGTTTAGCATTTTGCAGTATGTATGAGTTTCATTTCCCTATATGGAGTCATTATATGCATAACAAACACTTCTTCGACCACTTTTGCAATCGTCACATACCCGCGAAAAATAATTTTATTTATTTATTTATTTTTAAAACAAGACTTGAATGGTAACATTGTTATAAAGGACCCCAAAATTAACTATCTTGAACAATAAGCATGAAATACTGAATTAATGTTGAGAATTGTACTTACTTTACAAGTTAATGTTGAATTATGAAGGATTTCGATTAACTTTCAAAATAATCACCAATTGTGCGGGGATCTTGGAAATATAAGTAGTTTTAATGATTAAATTGTGGCGGAATCCATTATAGAGACTAATTTTCCTAGTTGCACCATAAGGAAATTTAATAATTTTAGGGTTTTCTAATATAAAGAATCAGATAGAACCAGTTGCAATAGTTAAGACGTAAAATTAATGATTCCATCTTTAAGATATCGATTCTTTCTTGATTCGCTTTGATTCCTTTCAACATCGTAATAAACCCACTCCTATAAGCGATGTTGCTAAAAATGGCTGTGAGCTTGTCGCATCTAACACCCCTACGTGTGGTGGAGACGAAAAAAAAAATGACAAATTAGACAAGCGCTATATAATTATATTATTTAAATCTACCTAATTTTAAAATTAATGAAATAATCCAAACTTATTGCTTAACGAAATAATCCCAAAATTCAATGACATATTTTCAGCTTGCGAGCATTTCGTTGGATGTTGGACTCAAAACAAATTTAAAATAACCAATACATTGTTATCACCTTATCATCTGTAATGCTTTATATCATTCTCATTTGTACAAACAGTTTTATTCAAATTTAAGTAATACACTCTTCAATAATTTAATATATTCAGAGGAAAAGACAATCATAATTACTCAACTCAACTAATGGACAATACGTAAATTTTATAATTAGTGTATGATTGTGACTTGAGAAATAAATAAGTAAACCAACAAAGAGGATATCCAATGGAATATCTTCATCTCTATTTCTACTCGTGCCTTGTCAATTCTCGACTTGTTTGGGAATAATCTTATGAAATTAATAATTAGTTTGATTAATTAATAATGTTATATTTTATATTTTTCAATTTTTAATATTTTTCAACATTGTACGAGTCTTCGTATCAAACAAGAGTTATATGTACAATCTCTAAGGGAAAGAAGAATATTAATTAAAATCAACGATAAATTCTTTTAACAACTTCAAAGTCTAAGAAATAATCACTTTATAAATGCTTTCAAGATTTGGAGATTTATTCAATCATCTATATTTCTCTGTCATTTCTCGCATGAATAACGATTTATAGATTAGTAAAGATAGTAAAACAAATTTTATTTCACATAGATTTTTTTAGACAATCACGTGATAAAACATAAAAAAGTTTGAATTAAACAAAAGAGTCGATAGAAAATTTGTACAATTGAGCATAACATTTAGAATTTGGCTGAAAATATAATGTGCATAATCGAATATAAGTCTAATGATGTGCACTACTCTTTTGTTGGTTCTTCTATGGGAATTAGGGGTGACTGTCGTGCTCGGCTTGGCCCACCATACAAGTGATTTCGTGCTCGCATATGGAGCAAGTCGAGCATGAACTGACTCTCTTCAAATAATATAGGCTCGACTCATTTCATCAACTCGCTCTTTACTCTACTCATCCCACCTAACCTCCAACCTAACGTCCTTATTGGAAACTATTTATTTTTTAGTTACGTAAAACATAGATAAATAGGTCGAATTTTGTTAATATCAAGGGACAAAATGAACAGCACGTTAGACAGCTTGTCTACCCACATGATCACATGTAGCATCTTCCTCCTATTTTTTATTTTAGTATTCGGTTTTACAGTTGTTTTCTCATACAAATCACTTAATATCTATGGAAACTTTTTAATTGAAAATGAAGGTGAATAAGCCAAAACATTGTCCACATATTATACTATTCAATTATATTTAATATTACGTATTAAGTATTTGTTTGGCTAAGCTTTTAAATGCTTATAATTAGTAGGTTCAGATGAACGTATAATTAAAAAGTAGCAAAATTTTTTTGAATAAAAATAGAATGAAATCAATTTATAAATAATTATGAACTTTGCCAAACATGCACTACTAAATATGTGTTTATAAACTCAACCCCTATTTGAAATATATATTTTTCCTCAAAAATCAATGTTTTTGGTTCCAATGCATGGGGACAATTAATGAATAAGGGAAAAGTGACGTCGCCAAAAGAAAATGGCTAGAAGCAGTTCCAAAAAGTATGTGGCGGGAGGTGATTGGATGAAAGAGATACTCGTATTTTAAATTTTTCAATGATAGAATATCACGTGACATTATGTAAATTTTTATTTCAATTATTATATACATGTAGCATGCTCCAAATAAATAAATTATAGAGCAATTACGATAATTTTGACTTTTTGACTTCTCACCAAGCTATTTTATTGTGTATGATTGAATTATTCTTAGACTCTATTTCGTGAATATTAAAATCCAAATTTTAATAAATTTGATGATACCCGTGATTAAAAAATTGTGAATCTTATGAAATATGAAGTTAAAATTAATTGTTGACTTTAATTTAAATTTTAATCAATTTTTTTAGCAATACCAAACAAATGCTTAATACGTGCATGTTTGAACCACGTTAAAATTTTTATTTTTATTTTTCTACTCATTTTCAACCACATATTTTTCAATAAAATAATATTTTTATCACATCAATAATTTTTCTTTCCTTTTTAACCACACATTTTTCATCAATCTACTATTTAAAAATATATCATTTCAAAATAATGTGACTCAAACACACCTTATAAACTTTGGAAACAATTTGCACGGTTAGGAGAAATGAACATCGGGGTAAGATGGGCTTTCCATCTTTCAAGTTAAGGGCAAAATTGAAAATGTCAAAATCCATTTATGAGGTGTGTCATGCGCATTAATTGAAAGGAGAATTTGGCTGAGTATTCATTCAAATTTTTTTCAACAATTATATCAAATTTTTAACTATATTTTTTAAATCAATTTTTATTAAAATTTACTTAAAATATGATATTTATTAAAACCGACGAGGGGCTAAACAAAAGGATAAAAGAAACGAACAACATGAATTTCCTCATAGTATTTTCGTTTTGTTGTGAATGCAGATAGGAAAAAATACTTTTGTATTACCAAAATGACTGAGCCCACAAGAATGCCATGAAAAATAATGGAGGTCTTCTTCTCCGCAAAATGGAGGCAGCATATACCCTTAACATCTTCAAATTATTCCCAAATCCCACTCCTCCGTTGAACTAAAAAGAATATCCATTGGAGAGTCTAATTTCATGGCCTTCAGATTCCCTTTCTTTCTCTTCCAACCTACATGGCCCTTGCAATAATCTAACCCTCAAATAAGTTCTTTCTTCCTTTTCAACACGCCATATATTTAACGTCATCATGTCCACTGCTTCTCTCTCTATAAATCCTGCTCTCTCTCCTGCTTTAGTATCTACATCTGCTTCATCTTGTTCCTCTTCTTCCTCTTTTTCTTGTAAAGTTTCTTGCTTTTGTACATCAAGAACAACAAAACTCATATGTGTAATTTGTGTAAGAACTCAATTTCTCAAGTATAGTCTGCCCAAAAGGAGTACAAGTTTGAGATTCTTGAAATCTAGAGGAAAGCCCTCTATTGCAGCTGCCAGTAGAGACAACATGACTATTACAGAGTACAGAGAAGAGGAAGAGGAAGAGGAAGAAGAAGAGAACCCTCCTCCTTTGCTTGAGTCTGAGATGAATTCTAAACCTAGGAGGATTGCTCTCTTTGTTGAGCCTTCTCCCTTCGCGTGAGTCTTTAATTCTTTGATTTGACTATCTATTACTACTTTCATTTGCACATTTCTGGCATGTTTGGTTAGCAGGATTATTGGAGGAAAAGAAGCTCAAACATTGTTTAATGTACTGTCTAGTCCCGCATCAAGCACACACTTCATGTTTAAGGTCATTTATAGTGTTCTTGCCGGCAAGATTATCTGATCTTTTTATTTTTTATTTTTTCTTGGTAGTGGCTGCTTATTTCTTTTTGATGAGTGTAACTTGATGCGAGTTAAAATGTAGATAATTGTCTTTGATTTGATTTTTACATATTGAGAGAGAGGGAATATTAGTATCAATTGGAGGATTTTGATGCAAATTGCATTATTAACATGATTCTTTTAATTAATTTTCATTAGTATATAATTGTACTTACGCTTTCTGCCTGCTGTTTCTGTCTTGAAATTGATTAGAAGTTATTTTGGACAATAATTTCTTGATATTAACTCATAGTACACATCAGCTTAAGTTTAAGGATTTTACTCCTTTACTATAACGTAATGCTATTTAGTATCACTTGTGTTACAATATTATTAAGCCTCACTAAATGAGAGGCAAAATTAATGAATTGCGTAATTTCACATTTATTTGGACCTATCACGTAATGTCACATAAATTGGTATTTTACCTCTACTGCTCTAGCACTACTAGTACTAGATAGCATTATTCTTTATGATAGCTAGCGATAATGGTTTGTGTAGATATTAAGCTACTATTAAACATAATTTAGAAAATAAATTTTAATTTTCTATAAGGTGTCACATGTTTGATATCTAACATGGGAATCTTTTTCATTTAACTCCTTGGTAAGAATTTTTATAGTTTTCTTCAAGTTGGATGCTTGGGACTTGATTATGTATTGAGTTTACGCTTCGGCGTTGTACCTGATGTATGCTGTAAATTAAAAATAAGTCATCTATTCAAAAAGTTACTTACATAATTTTATCTACATACAACTGTCAAACTTGCTAATAGCTCATTTTTATAATACACAAACACAGAGCATGTGTTTCTTTAATCCGTTTGCAGGCTGTTACACTTCGTAGGGTTGTAAATAACTTGTTAACCCATATTTTAGTTTTTCTATTCATGTCTTTGCTTTCTTTGTCATTCTAGTTGAAAAACGCTTAGTTAACTAACAAGTTCGACCTTACGTGCGAAATTAATCTATTAAAAGTAACAAGTCAATTTTTAATAGTTTCTAGATGATTAAGCATACAATTAAATTTTAGTCCTAAGTTTGAATACCGCAGTTGTAATATGAAAATCAATAAACAATGAACATCGATATGATGACGGAGAAACCCAACTGGGAAAAACTCCGGGACCAAGCCAGTTACCTCCACTATAGACAACGTGGGTTACAGTTCAATTCCAAATTAGTTTCAGTTGTAAATCCTGCAACTCCAAGATCTGCTGCTCATTCCAGTCTTACGATCTGCTACTGTAGATACTGTCTAGCCAACCTGCTAGATCTCCCGATCTACCTCCTGTAGCTTCCAAGTTCTGCTGTACTTACAGATTCACAATCTTCTACCAAGATTTGTTGTAGCAGTCTCACGTTCTTCTGCACACGTCTCTTCCAAGTGGATATCCAGGAATCACCTATTCCTGTTCTTCTTCCTACGCTTGTAGTCCAACCTCTAGAAACTTTTGAAGCCCAACTGAGAAAGTACCTTCTTATGATCAATAAGAAGTAGGTGGTGTTATGGTTTAAAGAATTGATATTTTTTCTAACAGATAGTTGTATGATATCAAGAATCAAAATGATAGAATCAATGTAAGAATATCTTGAATCTTCAANAGAATCAATATAAGAATATCTTGAATTTTCAAATGATGATATGAAGAAGTAATATAATGAACAACCACACAAAAATTCGTCAAATGACTTGGGTATTTATAGGAGAGGGGAATTAGGTTGAATGGGTCGGAAAAATCTGTTTAAAATTGCGAATTAGGATTTTTCGAAACAACCTGTCGCTCGGCGAAACCTCTGCGACAGGCGAGCGACGGCCTCTCGCTCGAGCGAGAGCCAGGCAACAAGCGAGCGATAGTCATTTTGTTTTGGTCGCTCGAGCAGTGTCCATGCAATAGGTCAACGATAATTCGGCGCCGTGTTTCTCCTCTTTTCATGCTTGAACCCTATAGCTCATAACCTAATTTATACAAATTGCACCCTAGGTCCTTGACTTTTACAACAGGTTACACATCAATCCTTTTGTCTATAGAATCGCCAACACTAAAAACCTAACACTAGTATTTGTCCAACTCTCATTTATCATCTTTATTAAATATTTGATTTCCATTCCAGTAATGTCGAGTGACTCGACTTGCAGGTCCTAATCAGTTATCTTCAGATTTTGTTCTTTCCATTCTTTTCATGTTTGCTTCCTGTGAATATTTTGTCCAGATGTCTTTTCACTGTCTCTGATTTCATACATTGTTTTCTCCCGTTAGATAGAAGTATTTTATAGTGATTNTTCCAGTAATGTCGAGTGACTCGACTTGCAGGTCCTAATCAGTTATCTTCAGATTTTGTTCTTTCCATTCTTTTCATGTTTGCTTCCTGTGAATATTTTGTCCAGATGTCTTTTCACTGTCTCTGATTTCATACATTGTTTTCTCCCGTTAGATAGAAGTATTTTATAGTGATTGTATGTTCTTTTCAAAATATATGCAGTTATGTCTCCGGATACAAGAACAGGTTTCAGAATTTCATTAGATATCTACGTGAAATGGGGGATGAGGTATGTTTTTTGCATTTTCATAGATAGTGCTTGCTATTAACTAGAGATAATAATTATCCTTATATTTGTAACTGTCCATAACTGAACTTAATGTTTTGATAAGTTATGAGCAGTTGCTATTGAGGTTATGAAACTACCTTTTCATTTTTAGTTAATTAGGTTATAAGAATTATTTTGACAATGCGTTTTCTTGAAATAAGTGATACATATATAACGAGAATGTTAGCATGAAATAACATCCATAGTAGCTAAATTGTAGTGTGCATTTCTGCACTTTCTGCAGGTGTTTTTGCACGGTTAATTTCTGTTGTTACATTTGGATGTTGGATGCAGGTGATGGTTGTGACAACGCATGAAGGAGTTCCGCAAGAATTTTATGGAGCAAAATTGATCGGCTCACGAAGGTTAGTTCATATGGTTTCTTGTCTGATGAGTAATGACATTACATCACAACTTTTTCATAATTAACCAAACGAATGGATGTCCGAATCATGCGGTCTGAAGTGATATAACCTGTATTGCTCGGCTACTTGTCTAAGTACACTACCTTGTTTTGATAAGCTTACCTCTTTTCAGCTTCCCGTGTCCCTGGTACCAAAAGGTACCCCTGTCTCTGGCCCTCAGCCCAAGAATAATCTCAGCAGTTGCCGAATTCAAGCCCGACATTATACATGCATCTTCTCCTGGTATTATGGTATGTTTTTAATCAGCTTCTTTTGTTACTTTTCTCTTAGCCAAATATTGTATATATTTCTTTGTAACAATCTTCTGAAAGGAAAACCAGCCCATGTTGCTGTGTTTAATATTCTATTTGTATTCCAGGTCTTTGGTGCTCTCATTATTGCAAAATTACTGTGTGTGCCAATAGTGATGTCGTATCACACCCATGTTCCTGTGTAAGTTCAAATTCTTTGATTCCATCAATAATTAATTTTCTTCTATCTTTAATTGACATTCAGTTACCTTATCATAAATATTGGGATAAGAGAGTACTGTTGTCTCATTATAGTACTACTTTCATTTGAAATGTAAGAAATTTGAGATCTGAGCTCATTCCTTGATTCATATTACGCAGATACATACCGAGATATACCTTCAGTTGGCTGGTCCAACCAATGTGGATGGTTATAAGTATGTGAGATTTTCTTTCATCTCATAATATAGTTTTATATTTTGATTTAATGGAACATAATAAATGTCGAATGATGTTTCTCCAGAATTTCTTCATCGAGCTGCTGATCTTACACTAGTGCCTTCTGCCGCAATTGGGAGGGATCTGGAAGCTGCTAGGGTGACAGCAGGTGAAAATTGGAACTTAAATCCAGAACCCAATTGATTAGTTCCTAGAACCAATTTAATACAGCCTCACTGTTCTCTTATGCAAAGATATCCATTTTTCCAAAGATACAAATGAATTTCACTTTATTTTACGTATTTCTAATACGGTTGTTTTATAGCATTTTGCATGTCTCTGGAGCAGTGTTAAAAATGATTTTTTTTTATCTCCTTTTCATATTTTCAGCTAACAGGATTCGTCTCTGGAATAAGGGTGTTGATTCTGAAAGCTTCCATCCCCGTTTTCGATCCCATGAAATGCGAGTAAGATTAAGGTAAGGAACCGCTGCTGTGCTATTTCCACAACTTCGGGAGTTGACTTCAACTTTTCTTGACAATTTCATTCTGAATCAGCAATGGAGAACCCGACAGACCATTGATAGTCCACGTAGGACGGCTTGGAGTTGAGAAGAGTTTGGAATTCCTCAAAGGGTATTTGATTTCTATTTTTGTGCAGAAACTTTGGTCATAGAAGTCCCCTCTAGTATAGTAGTAAAATTTACCACTGACCTCTGTGATTGATATTTGGAACAGTGTCATGGATAGGCTTCCAGAAGCTCGGATTGCTTTTATCGGAGATGGTCCATACAGGTGAGACGCAACACCTCTTAGCTGCTTTTGTTCCAAAATCGCTGCCTCCAAATTATATTTTCCATGTGAAAATTTCTGAAGTTGACAGTATATAGAAAGCTACCCTAGAATCGGTAGACTCAAGGACAAAGTCTGTCTAAAGAATTCATTATTAAGCCTCCATTTGGATACAACTTTATGCATGGTTTATATATATTTAGTCGAAGTCAAAACATTAATTTCAACTATCCATTTATAATTGTTATTTATTATTATTCACACATATAGTGGGACCCACAACTTATTCCTCTTTATAAACAATTTATATATTTGTCAAATAGAGGCTAAATGGGATAATTGATTAGTTAATTTGATTACAAAACCATAAATGGTTGTTAGCTTTGATGATTGATTTAGCCTCCTTTTGATGATTTATAAATTGGTCAAACTTCATTGTTCGTAAGGGAAGTTCATTGTGGGACCTCTAGGAATTGGGGAAAAGGTGGACACTGATGGTATGCTTCATAGGGATCGTTGGATGGTACTGACAGTAGTGGAAGAAAAAGAAGCTAAAACTTTGTGTTCATTAAATTGTTGAGTCTAGTCCAGTATTGTTTTCCTAACATGCACTGAAGGGGCCTCCAAGGTCCTCATGATTTTGAGATTAGTAACAAAATTATGAATCCCCAAGGCATGGCTGTTTTTTTTTTTTTTTTCCTTGGATTTGTTCTACCTGAACAATACCTATACTAAGAAATAAGGAGAAGCATTTATGAACCGAGTTATGAATGTCCTAGTATTTGTTCCTGACTAAAGATGACCCACAAATATATTAACTGCATGTTTCTTTCTGTTAGAGAGGAACTGGAGAGGATGTTCTCCGGCATGCCTGCAGTATTCACGGGAATGTTACAAGGAGAAGAGCTCTCGCAGGCATATGCTAGTGGAGATGTTTTTGTTATGCCTTCCGAATCCGAGACCCTCGGGCTTGTCGTATTGGAGGCCATGTCATCAGGACTTCCCGTGGTGGCTGCTCGTGCAGGAGGAATCCCGGATATCATTCCTGAAGAACAGCAGAGTAAAACTGGTTATTTGTTCAATCCTGGAGACCTGGATGACTGCTTGAACAAACTGAAACCCCTTTTGCACGATCAAGAACTTCGAGAAACTATTGGCAAAGCAGCACGTGTTGAAATGGAGAAGTATGATTGGAGGGCTGCCACTCGGAAGATACGGAACGAACAATATAATGCTGCGATTTGGTTCTGGAAGAAGAAGAGAGCCCAGTTCTTGCGGCCACTCCAGTGGTTGTTTAAGCGCATGTTCCAGCCCCAGGCCCCTGCAATTGAATTATAAGTTATGCATTCTATTTGCTCGATTGTGAACATCATATAATTGGATTGTCCAAAATCAGACATGCTTGATTGTAACATATTGACCTTGAAGATTGGTCTGCCATGGTCTTATTGATTCATTCGATTGATTTAGATGTAATTTCAGAGTAATTTATGGGAAAAAAAAAAAAACAAGAAAAAAAAATGTTGGCATGGTTGTGCTGTTTCTTCTTTACATGAGTCGTTCTGCCTTTGGTACTTGGTGAAATCAACTTTATGCATATAAAGTTTCTTAGAGGTCTGATTCTTCATTTATATTTCAACACTGTACTTACATGGGCTTAGGTAAATCTCTATTGCTTTCTATAAATTCCATGGGGAACTTTCAGAACTTAAAGAGATCCTTTATTCCTTGTTCTCGTCAGTTATATATGTACATGCTAGAATGCTAACCTGAATTTTATGCCTCAATGCCAATTGAGAACAATGATCTCGGTGATCCAGGCATCGGATTGACTCAAATGCTCGAAAAATTTCAGATAAAGAAAAGTAGATCGACTTGTGGAACCTGTGATTTTTTCTTCAGACGATGTTGCACGAACCAGTAGGACATAGTCGAATAACCTGTGATTTCAAGTTTGAGACTGCATTTTGAGTCATGTTGGTCATTTTCATTCCTTCGGCTTTGTTATAGGTTGATGTTATAGGGGCATATAATTTATTAACGACCTGTTGTATGGTTTTCAAAAATCAATAAAAGAAGGTGGAATGGAAAAATGGAACCGAAATCCTAAACAGTGTGGAAGGCTTGCGGTCGCATAAGCCTTTGTAGGGTTTAAAGGCCCTGCTATTGGTTATTCTATGGAACCGTTCGAGTACGGCTTGGTTCGATTCTGTTCGGTTCCCGAGTTTCGTACAATAATTGATTTTTTTTTTATATTACAACAATGCTACATTAATTCGACTATAACATGTTCAATTTTAACTCTTACAAAATAACGTATTCAAATCTCGTGATATCTTTTGCACCTCTATTTGTTGAGTTCTTCATAAATTTGACTGTTAAATTCGCATGATGAAGAAGATGGCGAGTTCACAATAATAGAAAGGCCGAAACGACACTACGGTAGAATAAGAGATTTGGGTAAAACTTAAGTCAATTTATTAAGTTGGGTTTAGCTGAAAATTAGAAATAGTAAAATCATATTTTGGGTTTGGATTAAATTAATTAGTTAGCAAATTTATTTTTTTAAAAATAAAATAATTTAACTTATTTAAGATAAAAAAATTAGAGACATTCGATTCTTATTCAATTATTGGTCTAGAACCGAGAATCGAGAATCGAACTGAACCCGTCGATTCTAGATTCGGATACCCGTTTGGGTATTTAACTTAACAGAACCGCTCGATTCGGTTTAGTTTGGTTCGAGTCCGATTTAGTCCAATTCAATTTAGGAGTTTTGTCCAGCTCTAGTTCTATGCGACTGCATAGGTTTGTTCTATGCGGTCACATAGAACAACAATATAACCGTTAAAGACTAGTTTTATTTGAATTTCTAATGGCTTTTCAAGTGTTTTTTACACCACTTCATGTAGCCTTGCATGAGGCTATAAATAGGTGGTTTATGATCAATGAAAAAGATTAAAAAAACATAGAGAAACACTTCAAATTTTGGAGGATTATACTAAGTGCTTAAGTGTTAATCATTTTCAAGACTTGATAAATCCAGCAAATCATTTGTCAAGATCCCTTTAAGCACCAAAATTCAATCCGATATGAGGCAAATATCGTTTGAGGACAACGATTACGTATTTAAGCATTTGATTCTTATTTGCATGTTCTTGATCATTTATTCATTGTTTCTTCTCCATTCCTCTTTGTACAAACATTATTTTCCATCAATCTCAAACGATACTTCAATAGAGAATGAAAGCACTATGGCGACGATCAAGTTAATAAATCAAGTCTTGTTCGTTTGGATCACTTTGATAGTACCAACTTCACGAGATGGCAAGATAAATTGAAGTTTCTTCTAACGTTGTTGAAGATATTCTGCATCCTTAATCCAGATTTGGCACCGTTACCCGAACCAACAAATGGAGAAACCGATGCCGTGAGAGACGAAAGACAAAAGCGTCAGAAGATGAACTTATATGCCGTGGCCATGTTCTCAACGCTATATCCGATCAGCTATATGATCTATACACTAACACTTCTTCCTAAAAGGAAATTTAGAATGCTTTGAAAAGTAAGTACAAAGTCGAAGAAGAAAGTACCAAAAAGTTCTTAATTTCAAGATATTTTGATTTCAAATTTCTTGATGACATTCCCCTTCCCCAAATTCATGAGTTGCAAGTTCTTGTCAACAAGTTGAAGGCGGTCAAAATAGAGATTCCAGAAACTTTTCAAGTGGTAGCAATTATTGCAAAATTCCCGAGAACTTGGAAAGGATATCTGAAGAAAATTATGTATAGTTTCAATGACTACTCTTTGGAACAATTGCAGAAACACCTTCGCATTGAGGAAGAGTCAAAGGTGAGAGATAAAGAGTGAAAACTCTTATGAAGACACTTCCAAGGCTAATGTTGTAGAGAAGACCGAACCTTTAAATAAATCCAATAAGAGAAAGTCTTCAAGTAACTTTAACAAGTTTAAGAAGTCCAAAGGTAGTTGTTTTGTATGTGGAAAATTTGGACATTATGCAAAAGAATGTCGACGCCAAAAACAAAACAACTCCGAAGGAAAGGTTTACTCCATTAAAGAAGACAATATTGTGGCCACCGTAAGCGAAATGAATGCAATCAAAGGAAAAATTTATGGTTGGTGGTATGATACATGTGCAACTGTACATGTAT
>CAIGRN010099032.1:0-25359 GCA_903798345.1 Fraxinus anomala
TGGCCAAACCTGTGAGCAGGCTTCCGTTCAAAAATGGCTGGATCATGGATTAACTACTTGTCCCAAAACTGGTCAAAAACTCGCACACAGCAATCTTATCCCCAATCATACAGTTAAAGCTCTTGTAGCAAATTGGTGTGAGGAAAACAAAATAAACGTCTCCAACCCTAGAGGTGCTGATATTGTTGTAACTCAATCTCAGCCTGAACATATCAGTCATGAAGATGATCTCCAATGTCCTTTACAAAGGATAAATTCAACATCAAAATCCTCGTTTGAAGTTGGACATGGCTTTGAGAAGCAGAATGTTGATGGTTCTTCTGGACTGAAGGATGAAAGATATGGTGTTTTGGGGGAGAAGGCGGTTGAAAGGTTTGACCACTCATCCTCCGAACATTCATACGTACAATATGTACATAGTAGGAGTGAATCAACATCAAGTGCTGTTTCCAGCAATGATTATCTGCCTACAGCATCAACTGATACCTCTAGGATATCAAGCAAGCATTATGATATGAGTGATAGATCAGGGGATAGAACATCTAGTTTTCCCACTCCATCTACTTCAAATAAAAATTCAGGGGTATCCCTATCTTTATCTGCAAAACAGTATCACAGCTCAAAACAATGGCTGAAATGGTGGTGAATGGAAAAACTCATTAAAGAGCTGAAGGGCGAATCGACCGAACTACAGACTGCGGCTGCAGAAGAATTACGGTATATTGCCAAGTATAACATAGAGAATTGTGTCGTTATAGGCTTCTGTGGGGCCATTGTTCCATTAATCTCACTGTTACACTCGGATGTGAAGCTAACCCAGGAGCAAACAGTCACTGCACTTTTAAACTTACCAAGTAATGAAAAGATCAAAGTTATGATTGCAGAAGAAGGCACAATTGAACCCCTTATCCATGTTTTGAGACCTGGAAATGCAGCAGCCAAGGAGAATGCTGCAGCTGCTCTTTTCAGTCTTCTCTCTTCTGGATGGGTACAGGATAAAAATTGGACAATCAGGGGCAGTTAAAGCATTGGTTGATCTTTTAAGATCGGGTACTCTCAGAGGGAAGAAAGACACTGCAACCACCTTATTTAACCTATCCATCTTTCATGAAAATAAGGCTCGAATAGTTCAGGCAGGAGCAGTGAAATATCTGGTTGGATTGATGGCCCCTGAAACAGAAATGTCTGATAAAGCTGTAGCTCTTCTTGCAAATTTGTATACTACCAAGAGGGATTCTCAACAATTGCTCAAGAAGGGGGTATACCATTACTGGTTGAAATTGTTGACACAGGATCACAACGAGGAAAAGAAAATGCTGCCTCGATACTACTACAACTGTGCATTAATAGCTCATGCTGTTGTCAGGGTGTTTTACAAGAAGGAGCTGTCCCACCTCTTGTCGCATTGTCTCAATCTGGCACTCCAAAAGCAAAGGAGAAGGTATGCAACTCCATGTGGGCTTCCCGTAGTTGCTCATTGTTCTCTAGTTTTCCTCTAAATAAATTGAAACATGTTACAAATTTGCTGCTATCTTCCTTTCAGTTTGTCAGTTTAAGAAGAAATATCGTGGACATATTATTTACCCTGTATGTTTTTTTCCCCCCAAATTTGGGATTGGAGGTGGGGGTGAAATTATTTATATTGACACATATTAGCATGGATGATGGAAAAGAATAAATTTTTTGCGGTCTTGTTCAAGCAGGTGCAACAGTTTCTCAGTCACTTCCGCAACCATCGTGAGAGTGCTATAGTGAGAGGGACGCCGTGAAGAGGAATTTTCGTGTTTATTTTGCTGCTGCTCGTGGCCGCCTTAGGTAAAACTTCATGGCAGTAGTTTCTCATATATCAAGTTTTTGGACAATTATTCTATATCAATTTTTGTGACATGCAAATAGTGGTAGATTTGTTTGCTATTTCTGCCTGTGATGTTTCATCTTGTAGTCGCTTTGGTTTTAGCTGCACTAATGCAAGTAGTTTTTATATGTTCTTAATCGTATGATATTTTTTTATTATTATTTTCATGGTATGGGGGTGTGCATAATTTTTATTGGCTGTGAAGCACTGATGAATCCGACAAGTCGCATGTCATGTCCGTGTTTTATGTATTTCTTAAATTTCTAATATTCGATGGTAGATACTTTAGGGACATTTCTTAAACTAGTGTTTGACATGGTATGCTCTACGTCATATATTACATCTATTATGTTGATATGATATATAAATTTCGAAGTTTAAGGAATTTAAATTGATGTGCTTCAGTGTACTTTTTAGAAAATCACGTATATGTATATCACAATAGATAATAAAAAAATGTCACAAATTATCTAGCTACTCGTATATAATTCAAAACATGGTCATTCGCAACTTTATAAAAACTATCTTAATTTTTTTAAAAAAGAAAAAGTTATTATACTTTTATAAAGGTTCCTACAAAATAAATACATGGAAATCACTTTCAAAATAAATTAATAGATTAAAATATTCTTTATGAACTTCTATAATTATGTATATCCAAAGGGGGAATACTTATATTTACTACATTTATGTAAGTGGAAATTACATGCTAACAGGTGTTTAAAAATTACAATTCATAAATCAGCTATGAAGTTTATTTGTTCACATATCAGGTATTAATATAATAATGAAATATTAAATATCTCAACCCAATTCGATTCCAAACCCTAAAAATCATTTCATTATGTTCTCACTTTCCATCTTTTATCTCACCCCGTCCACCTATCCACACCCCCCTTAATCCGACGACGACGACGACACATCCACAGTTGGAGACTATCGTCACACACATGATGGCGATGCACTTACTGTCGGAGATCGCCACCGCGCACACACTCTCTTCTCACTCTTGAGCATAACGATCAGTGCCAACTCACAGTGTCACTCCACCCACTGTCGGAGATAGCTGCGCTCACAGTGGCGACACGCCCACTATCGAAGATCGCCGCTGCAAAAAATTTCTCTTCTCACTCTCTCACTATCGGTGCTTCATGTTGAGCACCACCTCACGGAGGCGCTCCACTAATTGCTGGAGATGGTGGTGCTGTGAGTGATGTCGTCACTACAGCAACGACGATCACATATTTTTTTGGTTGTTTCGATCTTTAGTGATTTACTTGATTGTTGGGTTGTTAGTGGTGTGATAGTGGTGGTTGTGGTGGAGTATTATAGTGGTGGTTGTTGGTGGTTGGAGATCTGATTGTGGTGGTTGTTGTTGGTAGTAGATTGAATCTGGTGGTGGCGATTTTGTTGGTAGTACAGTGGTAGGGCGAGGGTGGTCGTGGCGGCGATGGCGGTGGCGGTAGTGGTGGTGGTGGTGTGGTGTTATGTGACCCACTATTTGTTATATGTGATCAACTATTTGGTTATCCGTGACCAACTATATAATAGTGACATGAAAATTCGATAATTTGTGACTGAAAATAATTTGCTACCAACTAATTTGAAAATTTGTAATTGACAAATAAATTGTGACTTATAGATTTTTTTTATTTGTGACAGGTGAAATAATCTGTGATAAATAATTTGATAATATGTGATGTTGTGACCTACAAGTACGCACTTGTGAGCATTAATTATATAATTGCGACATACTTAATGCTGAACTTGTGAATTTCCCTTTATATAATAACAAGTCAACTGGTCCAAAGACGCAAGAATGTTTGTGAATGACACATACTTCCTTAACAATTGAATTAGTAAAACAATATCTTATTCTAATCTTGTTTACAAAGTGCTTATCCAACTCAATGGCATCAATATTTCTACCTTCCGGTATGTATTATTACACTTTTAGGTCTTTGATACTGATATTTCGATACGTAATTTTTGTTGGTAGGTGACAACTCAAGAATGACAACTAAAAGTATGCTTGTTATCAACAAAATATTATGATCCTAGACGCTAACCACGACTTTCTACCGATACGAACTCTTTTCTCGCCAGAAGACGTTGGATATATTTTTTGAGTGAAATCCTAGGGAGTTTAAAGGTCTAATGTCTACTACAATGCTAGCTTTGCTTTCCCAAGAACATAGTGAGAAACTCGGGCAAAAATTTCTCACCTTTAGTGCTGCCCGGACATGGATTGGAGGAAATAATTTCAATCCACGGGTAGTTTATTATACTTTCTATGCACTTTATTTGTCCTTTAAACCACTATATTATCTGGCGTCACTAAACTTAGATTCAATAATCCATGCCTTTGTCCTCTCCAACGGGAGCAAACTAGGTCATATGGTTCGGTACAACGGGGGAACACCATAACGTCAACATCTTTATTTCTACTAAACTATCAAACTTTGGCACGTCGGGTGCACTATTTTTAGATAAAATTATACATTGTCAAATGAGGTAGTTTAATATGATACGAAAGTACATATCTTTCACTACTTATTTATGAAAATTATGCATAAAGTAGATATTTGTTGGGGAAAATGAATTCGATATGGATGTGTTGAAGACAAACTTTATATTAAAAAAGTCTCCAAGTCAACTTGGACAGAATAGCAACCAAAAATACATTCACAGAACTGCACTTTGAATCAATTTTTTAAATATATTTTGATAAAAGTTGTGGATTTTATAAAATGTGTAGTTAAAATTATTTGTTAACTTTGATTTAGATTTTTATCAACTTTTTTATCCACACCAAACATGGGCTAAATCTTTTATGTTAACGATTTTTTTTAAAAAAAGACATAACTTATTAATTCAAATGGTATAATTATAAGAAATCAAAAGAATGTATCAGGTAATAAATGTAAAATTCCTTGACTTTCAAGGGGGTAAAAAGGTAAAAATTTATGGGGAATAAATTGGAGTATAGTAAACGTCAAACTCAAAGAACAATGGATAATGACTTGAAAATCCTACGCATTAAATTATCTTAATAAATACATTGCACAAAGTTTGAATTCTAAAGAAATGTATTTATATATCTAACAATGCCCCTGCTCCCCATGTAATTCGAATTTTCAGAAGCAAACACTTAAATAATAAAAATTCTGAAGCCTCTCGACTAGAATCCAGACAAGTAATACATTTAGGACTCGTAACAGAAGAATGAATTTTTTGACCATTTTTTTCAAACAAATGGATCTCACTGTGAGACAAAATAGTCAATAAAAGCGGCTGCTTCCCATTGCAACAGTACAAATTTTCATTAAAATTGAAAACATACTGGGGCTTAGGTTTAATAGAATTCTAGGGTTGGCACATTTAAACCATACTTAGATATTCATGAATTCTATAAATATCAGCTGATTTCTCATATCCCAAAGGGATGGATCTGAATTAAGAACTTTCAACTCAACCCCACATGTGGTTACACTACTTATATCATAGGGGTGGGAATATAAGAAACCCCAACACGATAGATCGGCTACCTCAAGTGATTTTTATTTGTTACTTTTTATCCGTTGAACGTATATCCTGGGATCCATTCACTTTAAGAGATATAGACTATCTATCATCTACCTTTTATTTCAACGAGATGTATATAGAGCTTTTAGATAAACATTATTTTCAAAAGGATACTTTCTCAAGTCATTCACAATTTTTAGAAATTTTTATTGTCAAGTAATATTAAATTGCAAATTTTTCATTGTCAAATAATATTTCCTCTTCATGTCAAATTTTGAAGTTAATTTTTTTCTTTTTTCTTTTTTATTTTTTGTTTAGTTGATTGAACTAGTATGACACCACAAGTCCATAACCATGAGAGAAAAAAACTGTTCTCAAGTAGAACACAATTGAATTTTCATTCAACTTCTTCGGAGTTTGTTTAAACCACGAGATTTAATCAAAATTTCCCAACATCGTGCCTAATCGGTATCACAATTGAAAAATGCCACAAAATTTTCATAATAAAGTTTTAGCTTTTGAAGTTTGACTGCAGAAATTATTAATTTTCTATTTTTACATCAACATGTTTCATGATATAATTGCATTTTGTACTCTTCATAAAAGTCACAACTGTTTGCAATTGTCTTCGGTGACGCCACTAATCACTTGTGACTTTTTATCTGAGCTACGATGTAGTTACTTGTAAATAAAAACAATGAAAATTTTTGAAGATAAATAGCATTGCTCGTAAAAATTACATAATCTCGGAAACAATCATATAACAAATATAAATTAAACATCTTTTTTCCATGATCTATAGGACTTTGTTTGATTCAAATTAACTCTTCTGAAAACTAGTACAATAAGTGAAAGATTAATTAAAGACACATCAAAAATTTTGGTACATAAAAGTTTGAGAGAGAGAGAGAGAGGGTATTTTGGTCAATATGCATAGTAATTTGTGTGTGAAAACCCTTTGGGTAAAGAAATGAAGCGATTTTGTTCTCTTATATATTACTCCATCCTTGAACGTTTTTCCTGTCTCCATCTAAACCTACTCTCTGCTTCTTTCCATTTCCATAAAGGCCCTAAAATAGTTCCTCTCTCTCTCTCTCTCTCTACTTTCTCTCTCCTCCAAGAAGAGAAATAGGGGTCTTTGAGAAATAAGAGGGCAGTTGCACCCCTCCATTTTGGGAAAAAATAGCTACAAGCTCTACCAACATTAGTCCCCCAATATTTGATATTTCTAGTATTGCTCAAACAAAGAAGAACTCCAAACAGTCTCTTCTCACTCCTTAAGTCTCATCACCACTTACCCTATTTAACATCATATCTCAAATCAAGAAAATCACTTCATCTTTCTTGAATTTTCTTTCCTCTTAATATATATACTCTCCATTATGATTATGATCTCAAAGGAAAATCAAGATATATTATGTAATACCCACATTTAGATTCGCCACTGGTAGCTAAAATATAATTTTATTTTATTCTGAGAGATCCATTTAATTGTTTAGTTTCTTCAAGATTTGATGGATTCATTTCCTGAAGTGGAGATTTCAAACTCTGAGAACAACAGTATCAACAATATTGGGAATACTTCTATAGCAGGCACCTCATCGTCATCGTCTCCAACAACATTAAGCCGGTACGAGAACCAAAAGCGCCGGGACTGGAACACTTTTGGACAGTACCTGAAGAACCACAGGCCGCCGCTCACTCTCTCCCGGTGCAGTGGTGCTCATGTTCTTGAATTTCTTCGATATCTCGACCAATTTGGAAAGACCAAAGTCCACACCCCAATCTGCCCCTTCTATGGTATCCCTAACCCACCTGCACCATGTCCTTGCCCCCTTCGACAGGCTTGGGGAAGCCTCGACGCCCTCGTCGGTCGACTCCGAGCAGCCTATGAAGAGAATGGAGGAAAGTCGGAGCTAAATCCTTTTGGGGCTCGAGCTGTGAGGCTGTATCTTCGGGAAGTGCGTGATTTACAGTCAAAAGCTAGGGGAATTAGCTATGAGAAGAAAAAGAGGAAGCGCCTTCCCCCGCAGCCGCAACAATTGACTGCAGCACCACCACAACCACCACCAGGTGAAGGATAAACATCCCACAAATCAAACCAGTACTACTTTTTTGCAGATTATTGCATCTTTCACTAGATCTTTTCCAAGAACCTGGCTGCAGCTTAAGTCTTTTACATGGTTAACTTTCCTATTTCTCATCTATCTTATGTTACATCACTATTTAGGGTTAGTTAAATTACTTTTCTAAAGTTGAAGAAACTGTGTTTTTTCTGTTAGTCATCACATTTAACCAACCAATGCCTAGATCTTGGGCGGTTTTCTAAGAGTGTGTTTGTGAACCCCCTCCCCCCACCCACCCCACCTAGGGGGAGGGGGTAGTTTATATTTAGCTTTTATTGAGCTTTAGATGCAAAAACTGCAAGGCTTAAAAGCACTATTAGTAATTGCAGACTTGTAACAATCGCTTTTCTGAAAGTTGTAGGAGTAAATGTACTCTCAATTTGAAGCTTAAGTTTTCTGATCACAGTGTTTGATTTGGAATCACTCTGTAGGACTGATCAGCCTTAATATTTCAGTGTACAGTTTACCTGTTTTTATCCTGAGTTGTTTCTGCACATCTTTTTTCTGACTTTCTTTTACTTTTTTTTTCACTTTACTCTCTATGAATCAGAATTTCTCATTTTGTGAAAGACTGTGTCAAATATTACTTCAAATTTTTATCTTAATTAGGCTCATATAACAGTTGATATCATTCAATTAATTAATAATTTCCTATAATTAGTGCTGTCATTTCATTGAGAGAGTAGATGCAATTGGCAGACAATCTAATTCTTTAATTAGAAAAATGATTATGTATTTGAAATATCAACCTTTTCCCATTAGGTTAGCTGTCATGTATCAGCATTATATTTCCCCATAGAAGCTTAACTTTAATAATTATCTTGAAATATATATGAATCTTTCTAACTTATAATTAAGTACAAATCTTGCTAGATCCACTTATATCAATGAGACAAACACAAAATCCAATTTTTTTTCCCTCATATCCAATTACAGTTTTCTTTTCTTAATGAAAAGAATGCTACATATGTTTGTTTATATGCTCACAATTAGATAAATATTTGTGGGTAATGTCTTGCCGACAATGCACATATGATTGGTTGATGTTGGTGATTCACCTCAACTTTGTGCAAGAAAGTTCTACAATCATTCTTTGCTAGAAAATAAAAGTGCACATTTTTATGCCTACATTGTCTAATTAGATATGATTAATTGCACCATAAATATGGTGCTCGCTTAAAACTTTCTTTAACCTTTATTTTGTGGGGTAGGAATAATTAAGTATTTGATCAGGAGTTTAGGGTAATCTATTACTTATATTTCTAACACTATTATTCCTGCAAATTTGTGGAATCACCCCAGAGATATATAGCTTTCAGTGACAAATTAATTGATTAATTGTTCATTCTTCCTGAACATCAGATAACTTGTATGTATTACTTATAAATGTCTAATCGAATATTAATACATATTGGTGACAATTTTGTCACCAATATTCGTCATTAAACGCAATATTTCTTGTAGTTTCCTCTAACAATCCGAATTTGGTGACAATTTTATCCAATGTTTAGGGTTGGCTAACTTGACAGCCTTAACAGTGTAATTTTATGTCAATCTTCTGACACAATTATGCACCTAAAATGATTCTTTAAAAGTTGCATAAATTTTTGTGAATTCTATGAGCTAAATACTATTACATATTATACCAGTAGTTAATTGTTTGTACTAAAGGAGCTCTTTCGGCTCCTTACTACTGAATGTTGTGAACTCTATAACCTAAATATATTTACGTTGTGCACGTCGAATTTATTTTTTATGCTGATACACATTCGTTTGTTATATATCGATCCATTGCTGCTGATAAGGAATAAATTAGAGCGTGTATGTGAGTATGTATGTATAGAATATGTTATTCGTAAAATAAAGTTGATTGTTAAGTAAGATTCTTGATTACGTTTTATTTGAAAATGAGATTACACTAGTCAGATGCTATTACTATCTGCTGCCAATGATGAATCAATTTGAGCACGATCACATACCTACATGTATATAGCAGCACACAGTCCTGTTAATTTTCCATCAGAAATTAAGAAATATAGAACGATTCGCATACTTGAAAATTAAAACGTTCTTCTTCTCTTGGGGTTGCCATTTTAAGGTAAGTTTGATGACTATTCTTATAAAACAGCAAATGCATAAGTCGAGGAATAAGTTGACGATCCTTTTGAAGAGTTAGAAGAAATACATATCAAGTAATTACCACTTTGTGCGAACACTATCGAATTATGTCTACTATTCCCAAAAAGTTAATAATGATATGTTGATGTACATCTCCTATTGAAAAAATATCGTAAAATAACTAAGTTTTATGGTTTCTTTAATATGCATTCCACAATGTATTCGCTTTAATGGATAGCAAAATTCTCTTCCTTCATTTTGGGAGTATAGTGTTAACCATGTTCATGTGACGGTCGTTTGTACAAATGTTAATATCCAAATGTTAATATCGTGGAAGTATTCAGTACGAGTTTTTAGTCATCGAGAAATATTGAAATTGGGCCAGTTCATACAAAAATCAAAACCATTAAAGTCAAAAGTGTGCAAAAGCAAAACCACTATGGGCATGAATTGACCAACTCGTGTTATTTCTAATCTCTTTATTAGTGTAGGTAGAACCATAGGCACGTCCTTGAAGAAATTTTAAATTAGAAATGATGTTTGATTCAAATAATATATTAGGAATTTGAAATCAAAATTAGTAATAAAATAATGAAATTAAACTTGAGATGATTAAGGACCCTAATTTCTTAGTAATGACTGCACCTTTGATGATATTCAAATTTCCCTTATAATTACAATTATTCTAATAATCTCTCTTGCGCGTATTTTTCAAAACCTAAATGAAAATTGGATCTAATTGTCTTGCACACATTGGAGGTAGAACTAAACAATATAATAAATAAGATTTTTACTTCTTTTTCTCGTGTCATTGAGCGCTTTTTTTTTTCTTGTTTGCTCTTTTATTTGTACCTTAGGACTCTTTTATAATGCAATTTGTCTTCCTTGATGAATGAAAATGCAAGTTAAGTGGAAAGGAAAGTAAAAAGATGAAAAAATGCAACATAAAAGCAAAAGATTTTTCTACTAAACGACAATTTCAAAAGTCTCGAGATGGTTCCTATTGTCCTAATGTTTCAGAAGTGATGTTCAGAACGTTCATATTTTGCGATAGGTGACTTCACTCAACTAATAACACTGTAAATCACGATGTGGCGTAACTCGGTAGCACGCCTTTGCGTCTAACATATTTCATGGGTTCCAATCTTGTCATCCGTGCCTATTCTTCTCATATGGGCTATTAAAATGCTATTACAATAGATAGTTTTTATTTTTTTTGCTTAAAGTAACTTTCCTCGTGTTGTCCTTTCCATAGTAACAATTATCCTCATAAGGGTGGCTTTTCTATGTACAACCATTACAAGTTAACTCGACATTAAGAGTGGCTTATAGAAGACAATATCCATTGCACTTAACTATAACTCACAAATCAACCTTAACTTAGTACCATGAGACTCATTTAAGATTGATTTACTACAAATATACAAGTTTGAAGAACTGTTTGCTAAGCAAAATAAAATGGCAGATCAGATTCAAAGAATCAATCTGGTGCAGCCCCTCTTATTAATTTATCCAACTTCTTTTACACAGTTGTCAGGAAAAATGGATTGAAGTTGAACCCCCACTTACTACGTGTTACTTTACGACATTTAGTTGGAATATTTAATGTTACTAATATGTTTTTAGTATAGTTCGTTGACACATAATATTAGGTAAGATTGAATAAGAATAAAAAAAGAAATATAATTCATTATTCAGTCGTGTTGAGTAATGTACTTTACGTGCGTCTCGAGGTTCATTAAACTCCCGTTTGGCCCTCATTATTTCAAATTTTAATGGGTGGAATAGTATTTTTTTGAGAATGGGAGGTTGAAAAAGAAAAAAAAATTCGATTTACATGTAATATTATTTTGTGGAAAATACGAAAGAGAAAATTAATTTAACGGGGGCCAAGGTGTGAACTTTCTCTAATATTGATAAACTGAAACAAAAAGGATGCCTGGTTCTGAAACTGGGAATTTTAGATGTTTTATGTTTCGGAAACAGTTTTTTGTCTGTACTAAGTTACTAGGTTTACACCTAAAACACAAAGGTTGTCCAATTGCTGTACTGTGTTTTTGTTGTTCAATGTTTTGGTGAGCATTCCTACACTTGAGTTACAGTCCAACTGTGTCAAACTTTTCAATTTCGAAATAAAATATGTTCGCCTTACTATTTCACGATACTTAGACGAGATTCTTGATTAAGAAAATTTTCGAGAGGACTTAATCGAGTCAAATTGGAAAGTAATTGATGAACTGAAGCAAGAGAATTGACGGGTTTTTGAGTGTCTAACCGTCTGTTTGGCAAGTTAGCACGACTCATAAATAAGTAAACATGCAAATTTAAGCAAACTCAACCTAAAACAAACATGACCTCAAATAGGGCAAGTTTATTTCACCTGAGTTAAACAAACATTGGAGTAAAAAAATAGGTTTTTACTCATTTTTCCCAGTGCGAAAAAGGGGAAAAAATCTGCTAAGAACGCTTTCCTAGGACAAATTTTATTGCTACGAATATCAAGAAATGCGCAAATTATGTCGTGTTACCTTTTTAACGGTAAAAAATTCTGTAGTGAAATTTGAATCATTGACTACTAGACGAGTGCTCTAAAACAACTACACGAGATTACACTTATCGAAGACTAATCTTTTCGTAATAGTTAACAAAATAAATATGAAGTACACACTCAACTACGTCAATTATGACCATAGCTTGTTTGAACTAATTTAAAAATTTGTTAAAAAAATTATATCAAAGTCGACGATTAATTTAATAACATATTTCAATGGACCAAGAACACACATTTTTGATGAAATCCGAGGACGAGATGGAGTGAGGTTCGAAGTTGTTTGTATGTATGCTAGAATAATCCCCTCATACTCTCATAGCATAAAAATGACTATACAAAAAAGCAGTGGTCCGAGAATCCCCCCAGTCTTGAGTCAACATGATTGGACGTTAGATTTGACTAATATGGACCCACTTATGTAATTCCGCTCACGTGCTTCGGTTCGGATCTGTCCAAACCGAATAGAGTCCATGAATCGGTACCCACTTCAATTAATGCTAAATCCAATAATAAGACGCACTAATTAACCTCACGTGGGCTGCTCTCACGTACCCATTTTTTAATTATTGTCACCTTTGAAATTCTTAAAATAATATAAACACGTCCTAAAATATGATATACAATGTGTGTGATGAATATTATTAAGAAAATAATATATTTTAAATAGTGATATAATGAGAAATATGTAATTAAAAAATAAAAAAAAATTATTGTTGTGATAAAAATTATTATTTTATTCAAGAATGTGTGGTTGAAAATAAGTTATAAAATAATGTATTTTAAAAGAATGTGTACCAAATAGAGGCATAATCACGTTCATATAAGATAACGAAGCAATCAGTTGTACATACGTAGTCAAATGCGATGCCAAATAGGCCAATCATGACGAGCAATCAATGTATGGTTACCATGGAATCTATTACTTTGATTAAACTGTAGTTTGTCTCTCATCTCAAAAAATTTCATTTTAACAGCATATTTTATAAGATTCGCGATTTTTGAACCACACACTTCATCAACTTTTATCAAAATTTAATTTTTAACTAAATCAAACAGAAACTATATATTTGACTTTTTCCCTTCATAAAAGTTAAAAAATGTTGAAGAGGATTTGTGCAAAATTAAATTCGAAAAACCTCTAATGTTTAGAACGAAATGGTGGGTCTAGTGCATGTTTGGTGTACATTTTTGGAAAAAGAATACATTTTTACTGTTGATGTGATAGGGAATATGTAGTTGAAAAAGAAGAAAAATTTATTGATATGATAGAAAATATTATTTTATTAAAAAATATGTGGTTGAAAATGAGTAGAAGAATGAGAATGAAAATTTTAATGTAACTCAAACATGTTACTTTACAATGTTACATTCGATTACGTTATTTACGAAAGAATATGTAGTTGAAAAAGAAGGAAAAATTATTGATGTGATGAAAAATATTATTTTATTAAAGAATGTGTGATTAAAAATGAGTAGAAGAATGAGAATGAAAAAAAATAATGTGACTCAAACAGGGTCTAAGACACTATTTGACAACCTTTAAAATAAAATTCTATTTTTGTCAAATTAATTTTCAACCACGAATTCTGATAATAAAATGTTTTACACTTAAATTCAAAAAAAATTCTACTTTTTAACCACATATTCTCCCAAAATTACAATTTCAAACGAGTAATATGGTATTAAAAATCAATCTAAGTGACATTAAATAAAATATATAATTAAATGAATCACTTAATTTTAACTTTCATTGAGCTTATCGCTTAGCGTTACCTAAATTGATGTTATAATATTAGTGGTGTTAGATAACATTATTCTTTTCAAAACTTATTATTTTTATAAAAAAACAAATTATTTTAATGGTTGCCAAACATGATCTTAATATACTTTATCTAACTAGTGCACGTACGAAAATGCTTGATCGGTCGAAATCAAGATCCGTGTAACTTTTGCATTGAGTTATCAAACAGTTGAAATTCAGAGAGATTCGTGGGTCCCACAACAATTTCGAGCTGTGAGTTTGGACTTTTTTAACGTCGTACGGACATCCTTGGGCCATAGTAAAATAATTGAATAGTTTGCTTTTGCAATGACTTTTTCTTCACACAATTTATTGCCATTATTCTGGAGATGATGACGAAATTGACGGTACGTCATGTCAGATTGTAACCATTTTCGTGGGACCCACAAACCTAAAAAATTAGGCACCTTCAATTCAAACACTGACTTCTTTCTTGTTTTTATCCTATGATAATGTGTCGTATATAGAGAGGTGATTAGAATTATATTTTAGAGTGAACTAAAATTTGTCTATGGAGTAGTTGAAACATAAATCAAACAAATTGACTGTGTATGTACTCAATTATAGGAGTTATGATCAAAATAGATAAAATGAAGTCGCTTCTTGTCAACAAATATGTAATCGATGCAAATTTGTTGATTAGTACTGAATTGACAAGTCAGTACAAAGAAATTTAACGCTACCTAAACCATCTAGTACTACGTACTAAATCATTTGAGTACAACTTGTAAAATCTCATTGTATTAAGTCACAAATCTCACATATCCAACTAAAAGTACACAAAGTTGCAACAAATTTTGGATCAGTTACGACTATGACATATGATTACATTGTTCGCCATCAATCCTCGGTCCCTGATCGAACTTTTCCTTAACCCAACTATGGATGTCTTTTAAATTTCCTTCTAGTGCTACAACAAGAGAGTTCATTTCCCCGATCGCATATCTAAAGTAAAAACATTTGGAACTCCAAGGACAAGAAGAAAGCTGCTTTGCATGTTGCAGACAAGAATATCTATATGGAGAACTCGAACAACCAATGAAAGATAGGTATAGATCATAAAAGCATGTGTTTCACTCCCTTATGGTAATAGCCACCGACTCTTCCTCGTATTATTTCAAAGGTGTTCCCTCCTAGCTTATCGTGCCATCTTTTCCTAAGCCTTGCTTATTTTGTTTTTGTACCATACATTATTTAAAAAAAAAAAAAAAATTGAAATCAAATGGGCCTCTTAGCAGAATTTGGGCTTTACAAATTAGGCTACTGGACTACTGGCTAAGAAGTTATTAATAGAAAAAAATTAATTGGACTAGTGCATGACATGAGATTGTTCCTTGCAAAAGTATAAAGAGAATTGTGTTGTCCAAGTCTATACTTAGGTAAAACTCCTGAATTATACGAGTTATATTTTTTCAGTAGATAATAATTAAAAATATATAATTTATAGAAAAAGATTTATCGCTCGTATGCAATAAAAATAAAATGATAAATATTATAGAAGGCAAAAATGATAAGCAAAAATAGAAAGATGTCTTAGTCTTAACTGATGACACTTTAAAAAATAATAAAGAACATAGAAAGAATATTTTTTTGTCGATGATACCTAAGCATTCTCAATTGCTAATAACATTGTCGACGCTATTTTGATTGTAACTATCGGATAAGTGTTGGTATCACCGACTGCATTATTGTCAAACACATTTGTTTAAATCACCAATACTGTTGCCAAATTTACGATGATACGATCATCGACAAAAATTTCGTAATCACTTATCCATTCTATTTTTTCTGTCATCGGCGGGCATACAATTTTAAATGTATAGTAATGCATCTCAAATGTGGGAATTTTTAGTAAGCCAAGCAATACAAGAACCTCAATCCTCACTGAGCCTATGGAAACTTATTATTTTGATAAGATCTCATAAGCACCGATATTTAGTTTATGTTAAACATCAGGTGACGTGACACACTATACTAAGTTGTGTAATCAATTTTGTAATCAACTATTATGTCTCACCACTTATTGTATGTGACCCGAGAGTGCTAATAATTTAAACTTATTACTATTAGGATCCATAACAAATTCTATCAACGAATGATGAAAAAAGAAGATACGCCTCAATAATTTTCTGAACGCAAATAGGCCATCAAAACCAGCAAAATTTTCGATACATTGGGACAAAATCCCTTTAAATTTTAAATTATTCAGACGAGTAAACTTTGCCTTGGGACAATTCTCAAACAAACAACAAAAAGATTTTCATCGTCGTCTATTACCAGGGAGGTAAGGAAATTGGTTTTTATTTAGGCCCCACCAGAACCATATTTCTTTCCGAAAACAATCACCTGAAGCTTGTCGTAACCTGCAAGTACACCAGCACCAGCAACTGCGCGAAGGATGTTTGCACCGGCACCCTTAAACAGAGATTTTGGTCCCTCGTTCTTTAAGATTTGAGCAAATGCGTCCATTGAACTTTTGTATTTCACAGCTTCACCAGAGGTCATCATCATTCTTCTCCGAACAGTATCAATTGGGTAAGAAGCAAGTCCAGCACCATTTGTAATGAGCCAACCGAGGGCAAAGCTAGCAAAGAAACTATCCTGTAAACATACACGGGCAAAAGTTGGACTTTGAAGCAGTAAATATCCAAGATCTAGACAAATAGCCATAGTATAAGATTTCACTCTATTGAAGAATAGCACTGAACAGCTTTAAAGAAAAGTATGGTAAAATAAGAATATGTCCTAATATCCGATCAGTCAACACTCCATGGAGTTCTAATTATTGCCACATAGGACAATAATAAAAAATACTGTTCTGAATCGTACTAACCTGCAACTTTCCAGTCAAGACCACAGGCTTCAATGAGTCGTACATTCCAAAGTATAAACCACGGTAAACAATGATGCCCACACATGAGATATTGAACCCACGGTAAAGACCAGCAATACCATCCGATTTCAGGGTTTTCCTGTATACATCGACCAAACCATTGAACTGACGCTCACCTCCCTTCTTCGCAGCTTTGGCATCATTTGCAAGACGTGTACGGGCATAATCCAATGAGTAGACAAAGAGTAGGGAGGAAGCACCAGCAGCACCACCAGATGCAAGGTTACCGGCAAACCATTTCCAGTAGCCATCACGGTCCTTCTTGAAGTTGAAAAGCCTCTTGAAGTAGTCCTTGAAAGCAAAATTCAGAGCCTATCGAACATGCAACAACCATTAGAACAATATGCAAATGAGTAACTAAAGGTATAAAAATATTCAGGCTTCCAGGGAACAAGAGATTATACGAACCTGAGTGGGGAAGTAACGAATGACGTTAGCAGTGTTTCCTCTCCACAATGATGAGAAACCTTCATCCTGAATAGTTCTCTTGAAGCACTCTCCAATTCCTTTGTATGGTTCAGAAAGCCTGCCAGTCTTGATCTTTTCATCTTGGTTTTGGATCAAAAGCTTCACCCGCTCAATAGGGGCCGCAGCAGTTTTTGACACGGCAGCTGAAACTCCACCCATCAGAAAATCGATGGCAAAGCCAGCAAATCCTTTTTCTGAGGGAGCCTGGACAAACACGGGGGAAGCATTGGTGGAAAACAGTGACAGATCCTGGGTTGCCCTGGAAGTCAAAGGATACTGCAATCCTGCATTTGTGTAATTGCCATATGCAAATTGCCTCTGATGAATGGTAGGCCTTTGGAAACCACCAAGGCAAGCCTGAACATCCTCTGCGAGACTAGATCTCAAATGCAATTGATTGACGGCCTTCTGAACAATAGTGGGGCGTGGGTGCTGATTTTCCATTATGATTTACAATAAAACTCCTACAGATACCAAAGCGTGGTGGTGAAGTCAGTGTAAAACAATTTAAAGAAAGGATATAAACCCTTGCTAACTATATTTGAAGTTTCCCAGTTATATAAAATAAGAAAAACTTCAAGAAAGCATTCAACTCGCAAGAAAAAATAAACAATAAAAGATGGGCAAGAAGTTTCTGAAATATAGAAAAGGTGAGGACAATCAAGAGATCACTATCGCACTATTCACTTTTTACAGAACAAAAAACTACCAATTGATACATAACATATTAACTGAAGACTCAATGAGGAAGGTGCAAATAGGAGCAGAACTGTAGTAATATTCACAGGATGAAGAGTAAACTATCTCGACTCTTAGAAAGTGCATCAAACAAATACAAAAAAATTGTAGCTCTTGAAGTTGTAACACATTATTATCAAGTAAGCGATTATAATTGCATAATCAATGGTATCATTTGAGAAACCATATCAATGATGTTGATTGACATCAAGTGCCAGAACAAAATTTGGGCGTCACCACTGGTCTCATTAATTCGAACAAGTTCTGTCAAACACTTCGAACAAAAATAGCCAGAAAAACTTTAAAAGAAATTCGAAAAGCAGTTTTTATAGTTTTCTTTTCCTAACAACTTTGTCGACAGTATAGCAGAACATTCCATTCCATGGGTCATAATCAAATACTAGAATTCAAACATTAATGACCCGCCTAATCAAACTACTAAATCAAAATATAAGCCCAAAATTATTGACTGACAGCAATCTTTTGACAATTTCTTGGGTCCTAATCAAAAGCCACTAAAGTTTTTAATTCTACAATTGATTCAATAGTGGCATATTACAATTCCTCAAATTTAACCAAATCTATTATTTTCGAGGAAGAAAAAGAAAAAAAAAATGTCACATTAAAACAATAATAATATAAAAAAGTAAACCCCAAACCAAAATTTACAGATAAAAAATGACGACTGATATAGAGTCGAAAATTTTAATCCAACCAAGCCATATAGAAAACATTCAACTCATTGACTCCTACCAGATCTGAAAAGTAACAAGCATTCTCATCAAGAAATGAAATATATATCAAAATTCAATCCAAAACCGAAAAGATCGTACAATATATACAACGGATGTGCATTAAAACATGACAGATCCGTAAGAAATACAACTTGAAAACACTCAAAAGCATTCATATCCATTAAAAAAATGTAAAAAAAAAATATATATATATAAAAACTTTATTTATTAAGAGTATATAAAAAGCAAAAACAGTGAGATATCTATGCTTTATAACTAGAGTGATCTAAGCAAGTAATTGCGTAAAAACTGACGGTAGATGAAGATAAATCCCAAAAGCCACATTTGCAGAACAGAAAACATTGTGGTAAATCCTTAAAGTCCAATAAAAAAAATTAATTTAAATTGAACCAAATGAAAGAGTGTAGAATTTACCTGCGTTCGATTCGCCTCCAGAGTCGGGAAGGGGTAATCTGGGAGAGAAGTAGCAGGAGAATTATATAGAAAGGGCCAATGGTGGAGGCTGGTCTCTCTGTCTTTTATACTATGAGAGTATCATCTTCGGCTAGGATAAATGGAAATAAGTAGATTTTAGTGAAAATAAGCAATTGCGTATAAGTATGGGGAAAAATTTATGGCGAATCTGTTGAAAATTTGAGATTATTTTCATCTTCATCTTCATCTTCAGCTCTTTCTTTGATAAATATTAGGGGTAAATTGAATACTTCTTCCCAACATTTTCAAAAAGTTTCAGTTTCATCCGGCTTTGATTTTTTGCAATGGACATTCCCAACCTTTTGGAAATCGGCAGAATTCATCCCCAATGATAGATTTCAGGTGTTAACTAGACCTTTGTTTGAGCTCATTTTGGGAAAAATATATATTTTGAAATAGTATTTTTTGGAGAATGTGTGATTAAAAAATAATGTACAATTTTTTTTATTTACATGTAAATTTATTTTTATTTGAGAATGTGTACTTGAAAATAAATTTTTTATAAAATGGGATTCAAACAAATGCTGATCATGTGCGATCCATGGATTTCATAAATAAAAGATAAGTGGTTAAGGGCCTTAAGGCAAAAATTATCAAAAAAATTAATGAAAAAAAGAAAAAAAAGAAAGAAAAATCAACTCTATTTCTCACACCCCGTCATTGTCTCACCGTTCCCCACCCGTCGCCATCATTGTCACCACAATTGAGAACTTGGTTCAACTGTCAAGTTGATTAATCCCCATTTTTTTATGTAATAATGCAAAGCCATCCCGAATTTGAACCCAAAAAAATGTTATGAAGAATGATGAGCTCGATGATAATAAAAAAAGATGTCATCAAACGTTTATCGTAATTTACCGAAACCCGGAAAGAAAAATAGCAAGAAAAGCACAAATGCAAACACCCAAAATCAAAGTAAAAAATAAAAATAAATACACTTTCTCATAAACTCGGGTATAAAGGAACCCATTAACCAAAATTCAATAAATTAAAGAATCAAGAATCATATTCTCAAGTTCTTCAAGACTCGAATGTATGAGTGAGTTCAATTGCTCTTTCAACTTTTGTGACGGCTTTGATTAAAGTTGTATGTATACGTCCCAATTCTTTGCAACTGGTGTTGAGAAGAAGGAGTGGGATGAAATACAAAATTTTTCCTTTTTCTTGTTTTATTATTGAATACTTAATGAGTTTTAGTGGTTAGATTATTTTACCTTTTAGCACAAGGCATGTGCAGCTCACATCAGTAGATAATTTAACGGCAAAATATAACATGATTTGTCATTCGGGTTGAATTCTGCCAGTTTCCAAAAGGTTGGGATGTCTGCCGCCAAAACTCAAAGGTAAGGACGAAACGTGTAACTTTTGGAAACGATTGGGATGAAATCTGCAGTTTGCCATAAATAATAAAAAGACAAGAAAATTAAGGGTCGTTTGATCACCAATTTTTGCCAAAAATGCATTTCGAAATAATATTTTATTGAAAAATATATTGTTAAAAAATAATTTTTTTAAAAAAATTTGCATGAAAAATGTATTGTTGAAAATAAGAACAGAAAAAATGTTTTTTAAAAATAATAAGTATCAAACAAGTGTTAAATACATTGAATAATTAAAAGAAAAAAGAACATATATGGAAACTCTAAAAAAGAAAAAAAAAAAAATCACAATGTGAAAATGACATAAATTTATCATAGTACCAATTTGTTACCGTCCCATAAATAATCTCACGAAAAAATGCCATACGTACAAGAAATTATTCAATGGATTTTAACAAAGGGACAGTTGTCCCTTGTTATTGGCTGTCCCAAAAAACTCCTGTACTTGGGGAATTAGCCCCCGTTTATCTATCATTTTTTAAAAATATTGTTTGTTACAGTAAGATTCTCTACCACACATTCATCCAATAAAATATTTTACGCACAAACCAATAAAGTTATTTTAAATTTCAATCATACATTCTCCAAAAAATACTATTTATTACTCCATTTTTAACATAATAATGAATAACTTTATTTTGACATTTTAAACTTCAATTATGAAGCCTTCTTGTGCTTAATTTTGAAACGGCGTGGACCGTCCAATAATTTAGTGCAAGAATCTTGAAGTCAAACCAATTGATGTTTGAAGAATTCCATTCTTTGGTCTAAAGGATATGGAAATGACTTGTGAACCTTTATTGTGATTCTTGGACATTTCTCCCATTCCACACAAATAGAATTTTTTTTGAAGTTAGTTTAAGCAAAAATTTGGCTTTTGAGATAAATTAAAGTACAAAATCGACTGTTTCTTTTATTTTGTATTTAATTGTTTTCAGATTGTAAGTTGGTGATGCCCATAAAAGTGAAAAATATTGTGAATATGATGAAATATGTGCATTATGATTAAAAATGAAGTTCGATCGTATCATAATTTTCTTAAAAAAATAAAAACTTAGTTATAAGGGGTTATTGTGAATTGTTTTGGGATCAAACACTCGTAATGATTTGATTTTTGTTCATTATAAGGGTGTTTGGCATCCATTAATTTTTTTTAAAAATTTTTCTCTTTTTTAATTATAACTACATATTTTTCAAATAAAATAATATTACACACAAATATAAAATTACTTTTTAAACACACATTTTTCTATTAATCACTATTTCAAAATTTATAATTTCTCAAAAATGGGTGTCAAACACAAGATATATTTAGCTCCCGTTTGTCTCTATTTAAAACAAAATTCTTTAATTTTCATACACATTTTTAACCACACAATTGTCTCAATCTAAAACTTTTTCCTACTTTTTAACCACGTATTCTTTAAAAAAACAATATTCAAAATTCTATTTTTTAAAAATAATGGCCATTAAACATGGGCTTAAAGAATAGCTAAATTTTAAGAGGATTATGCACATTACTATAGTGGTCAAGATTTTCACAAACGTGTGTACAATTAAATGGAGGTGAAGGGGTCTGTTTGAATTCTATTTTTTTGTGTAGAATATATTTTGATATAATGAAGAATGTATGGTTAGAAATAAATGAAAAGTTTTTTGATTGTGTATAATATTATTTTATTAAAAATGTGTGGTTGAAAATAAAATAGAGAAAATATATCTTAAGAAAAATGGGGATCAAATAAGGTGGAAATGTAAGGACCAAGTAGGAATGATGAGATTAGAAATATATCAAACTGCTAACATAGGAAAATAGAAGGGATAAAGTTGAGATTATCTTAATGGTTCGTCCTTAATTTATCTAAAACACTAGGTGCCTACTTGAGCCTCATTTTTTTTTCTTTTAAAAATACATTTTAAAATAGTAAATTAATAGAGAATATGTAATTAACAAACAAGAAATTTTTTTTCGATTTGCGTATAATATTATTTTACTGAAAAATGTGTACTTGAATAGAAGACAGAGAAAAATGTATTTTGGGATCAAACAAGGACTAGGTTACACGTAAGTTCAAAATCAGAAAATTATCAATCACCCGACTCCAGCAGGATTGATCAAAACCCGACCGATCTGACCCGCCCCACATACATCATATAAAACGAATTCAACTATTGTTTAGAGGTGGCAATGAGCTGAGCCCTAATTAGCACAAGATCAGCTCATTACTAAATGGGTGAGCTTGGGTCACGAGATCATTGTTTTTTTTTTATATAAATTGAACCATCCTCCATTAACCGAACTTGGGATCGACTACTTAAATTTTGAGTAGGTAGCGTTAAGAATTGTGCACGAACAACTTGTTTTGAGTAAAAAAAATATTTTAAAAAATTAAAAAATAGTATTATAAAATAATAAATTTTGATTAATACAGTTAAATTAAATATCACTTACCTAATGATAGGCAATTTCGATATATTTATCATGCAGTCAGAAATAAGTAAGGATGTCAAAGGGGCCGAGCGGCTCGTCGGCTCAGCCATGAGGCTCGTGAGCGGCTTGGGCTCACCACGGACGAGTGCTCCTGGGCTCGGGCTTCTTCTATTTTTTTTTTTACTTTATAAATACCCCAACCAATTTCCAAATTTTTCCCACAACATTCCAACAATTATCACTCTATTCTACATCTTAATCTGACCTTCTTCTACATTTTCATTTTTACTACCTTCAACTTCAATTATTCAATATCAATTATCACACTACAACTTTACAATTACAATTTTACACATCAAATTTCTTTTAATTCTTGATTTCTTTCCACACTCTCTTCTACTTACTTATTTATTATACAATACATTACAATTCGCAAATAGATCCACACTTATTTGTTGAGGATTTGTTCGGTATCGGAGGCGAATTACCCATGAAACNTTTCTTTTAATTCTTGATTTCTTTCCACACTCTCTTCTACTTACTTATTTATTATACAATACATTACAATTCGTAAATGGATCCACACTTATTTGTTGAGGGTTTGTTCGGTATCGGAGGCGAATTACCCATGAAGCCACAAAATCAATTACGGAATGAATTTTCCGCTTTGAACGAAGTACTCATTCCTGAATATGAAACAAATAACCACTAATATGAATATAACGCGCACAACGAATATGAAACGAATAACCACCAAAATCAGGTTGCAATACCCTACACAATTTATCAATAACTACTTTAGCCTCTGTTTGAGCTATATTATTTTTTCATTCTCATTCTTCTACTCATTTTCAACCACACATTTTTCAATAAAATAATAATTTTTATCACATCAATAACTTTTCCTTCTTTTTCAACAATACATTCTCCATCAATCTACTATTTCAAAATAATATAGCTCAAACATACCATTAACATTAGTGTTGTCGAATGTAAAGGAACGAATTATACTCTTGCAACAATATTTTCTAATAATATTTATAATAACATTATATATATTATTAGCGTTGTGTGAGAATTCAATAACTTAAAAATAATAATTTTTTTATGCAAACACTAAAGTGGGTCTATGTAGTGTATAGTTGTAGCTATATAAGCTCTTTTATTAATCCTTTCTCATATATCCGTAGTTAAAAATATAACACCCTCATATTTTTGTAAATCGATAATTAATTGTTTATTTGTATTAAAAAAATATTCAATTGTATATGAACGAAGAACATTTCAACTTATCCACCGTACCTCAATTGAAAATATTATTTCACGTACGTGACGAAATGTTGGTTGTCCGCTATTACTAGAGGCAACTCAGCAGCGACAACGAATTTCACCGTTCCCGTTTGGAGCTTTCTCTTCCGAATATATCCACGTGGAAAGTGACGAAGAAGTTGAGCGGGTGCCTGGACTACCAAATTACAGTTGTATTTGACGGACAATACGAAGGCCATATTTGGCTGCACATGCTTTGTAGTGATGATTGAGATGTGTGGTACCAATACCTTTTTATCATGTTAATCGCAGTTGACAATATTTACAAACTTTTTTAGACTCTATGGCTCCATTAACTACACGACCCATTAGAATTAATTTAAAGTGATCTCAATATTTTGTCTGTTTTTTCCCCTTTCGTTTCCCCATTGTATCGAAAATATCTAATAGATGCTCATCCTCATGTTTCGCTTCGAGAACATCAACGTCATTCAAATCAATTGGATTACTACTTTCATGTGCATGCAACTCTGGATTATTTTTAGGAATTAATACTTCGTTTAGAGCGCAAAATTCTTTCCGTGATTGACTTTGTGTCGTCGCCTCCGATACCGAGCAAGTGTTCAACAAATGAGCGTGGATCCATTTGTGAATTGTGATGTATTATATAATGGAACGAAATCAAAAATTAAAAGAAATTTGATGTATAAAATTTTAATTGTAAAGTTGTAGTGTAATAAATGATAATTAATATTGAACAATATTCAATAGAACTTGAAGGTAATACAAAAAGAGATCGTTTCGATCACTAGACGAGCCGCTCGTGGGCCGCCCACGAGCGCTCGTCCGTGGGCGAGGAGGCCTGGCGAGCCACCCCGCAATCCCGAGCCGCCCCACGAGCCTCGTTTACTCGAGCCGTACGCTCGGCCCGTTTGACATGTTCTTCCCCAAACACAGATACACACATTAACAATAC
>CAIGRN010099035.1:0-16746 GCA_903798345.1 Fraxinus anomala
TAATAATATTACAAAATTAAATATATGTCTACATTCTACCCAATCATACACACCAAAGTCCTAATTATTTCATCATCTCCATTTTTTTCTCTCTCTACCCTATCTTACCGTCGCCCATTTTCTCTCTTATCTCTCTCTATCCCACACTCTCTCTACTCTACCTAAGAAATCAAAATCAGAGAATGGAGGCAAAGTTCGGGTCATTGCATGCGGTATCCATCTCATTCTCTCCTTTCTCTCTCTATTTGTTACTAGACACTTATGGGGCGCTTCCGCAAACTTGCGGCGATACCCGGTTGCTGCAAAGTTGTGATAGCATTGTAGTTGGGTTGTGGTGGTAGTGCTCGTGATGGTGGTGTTTAGGTGGTTGTGGTCTGCCTGCCATGGCCGGGATCTGCAACTCCACGATTTGATGTGGTTTTTGGGTATGTTTTCAGTTGGTGGTGGATGGGGGTTGTGGTGGTGGTGGTGTTTGGGTGGCGGTCGCTTTGTTGGATTCAACGGTGGCAGAGGTTTTGGTTGATAGGATCGATCGTCGCGACCGTTGCAAAAATTAGGTTTTCTGTTTCTCTTTCTTTTTCCAATTTTGTGGTGGTCGGAGTTAGATGATGATTTGTAGTGTATTGAAAGTGCAAATGGTGGTGGCGAGTTTAGGAATTTTGTTGGTGGCTGTGGTGTGGTGTGGTGTGGTGGTGGTTTACGTTTGCATGGTATGTGATGGTTGCTATGGTCGTGTTTCCCTGCGATGTGTTAATTTTGTTAGTTTTTTAGTGTTGGTGATTCTGTAGACAAAAGGACTAATGTGTAACATGTTGTAAAAGTCAAGAACATAGGGTGCAATTTGTATAAATTGGGTTATGAGATCTAAGGTTCAAGCATGAAAAAATGAGAAACATGGCGCCGCATTATCGCTAGCCTATCGTCTGGACACTGCTCGAGCGACCAAAACAGAATGGCTGTCGCTCGCTTGTCGTTCGGCTCTCGCTTGAGCGAGAGGTCGTCGCTCGCCTGTCACCGAGGTTTCGTTCGAGCGACGGTTGTTTCGAAAAACCCAAATTCACGATTTTAAACAGATTTTTCCAACTCATTCAACCTAATTCCCCCCTCCTATAAATACCCAAGCCATTGGACGAATTTTAGTATGGTTGTTCATTATATTACTTCTCCATACCATCCTTTGAAGATCCAATATATTCTTACATTGATTCTATCATTTTGATTCTTGAGATCATATACCACCGATTGGAAAAAACATCAACTCCTTAAACCAAAACACTACCTACTTCTTATTGGTCATAAGAAGGTACTTTCTCTGTTGGACTTCAGAAGTTTCTGAAGATTGAGAGATGCTGGACTACAAGTACAGGAAAAAAAAATAGGAATAGGTAATTCTTGGGTATCCACTTGGAATAAACGTGTACAGAAGAACGTGAGACTGTTACAGCATATTTTGGTAGAAGATTTTGAGTCTGTAAGTACGACAGAACTTGGAAGCTACATGACGTATATCGGGAGATCTAGCGGTTGGCTAGATAGTATCTACGTTAGCAGATCGCAAGGTTGGAATGAGCAGCAGATCTTGGAGTTGCAGGGTTTACAACAGCTAGTGGATCTAGTTTGGAATTAAACTGTAATCCATATTGTCTAGGTAACTGGTTTGGTCCCAGAATTTTTCCTATTGGGTTTCTCCGTCATCATATCGGTGTTCATTGTTTATTGTTTTTCATATTACAATTGGGATATTCAAATTTAGGACTAAAATTGAATTGTATGTTTAATCATCAAGAAACTATTAAAAAGTGACTTGTTGCTTTTAATAGATTAATTTCTCACGTAAGGTCGAACTTGTTAATTAACTGCGCATTTTTCAAATTTGTTTGAGGTGGTGGTGTTGCTGTCGAGAGATAACGGTAGTGCTGTTGGAGGGAGTGGTGCTGTGGTGGTCACAAGTGTTGATTGTTGTCATAAATTATTTGATTGATTGTGACTATTAAATTGGTTTATCTATGACCAATAAACAATAAGTGATTAATAAAAAAGATAAATTGTGACCAAAAAATAATGTAAGACCTAAAATAATTTTAATTTGTGACCGATAATTTGACAATTTGTGACTGTCTATTAAGTTGTGACTTATAATATTTGTGATCTGTGACCGATAAATAAATTGTGACATATAAATTTTTAATTTATGACTGATAAATAAATTGTGACCTATAAAATTTCAGAATTGTGACCGTAAAATAATTTGTGACATATAAAATTTGTGATTTGTGATCAATGAATAATATGTAACTTATTAATTTGATATTTGTGACAGATCAATAAATTGTGACGTATAAATTTATGATTTGTGATTAATAAATAAATTGTGACCTATAAATTTTTTGAATCGTGACCGTAAAATAATTTGTGACATATAAAATTTGTGATTTGTGACTAATGAATAATATGTGACCAATTATATTAAATTTGTGACCAAATTATATGGAATTGTGACCTTAATATATTTAATTAATAAAATATATGTTTAATTAATTACTTTATAAATAAAAATTTTTTTAAAAAAGTTTGAAATTTAAAATTTTAAACTTAATTTCTTAAATTTGAAATTAGGGAAACTTAAGCTCTTAGTTATGAAATCTTCCCATTTTTTTATTTTTTTGGTTTCGTTGATGAAAATTTTTGAACTGAGCCCAATATTTCACCAAACAATAGCCCAAGTAACATGATAAACGGCTTTCTTTGTTTGGGCCAGTCCATTGGAGCAATTGGGCTCCCCAAAGAGAAGTTGAAAGTATAAATAATAGGGCAACTTATAAAAATACCATTAAAATTAGGGGACTTTTGTAAATCGTGCGAAAAGTATTTTACAAATAAAAAATACTGTATTAAATTAAGTAAATGTGTCACTTTTTTTACATGTTACTTTTTATTAAAATGTGATCTACAACTTTTATTAAAAAGTGATGTTTATCACTAAAAAAAGTGACATAAATTTCGAGAAAGTGACAGGAAAAAAGTGACAAACATTAAAAAAAAAAGTGATAAAAATTCAAAAAAAGTTACAAAAATTAAAAAAGTTACAAAGATTAAACAAATTGACAAACATTGACAAAGATTAAAAAAGTGACAAACATTAAAAATAAAGTGACAAAAATTCAAATAAGTGACAAAACACTAATTAAAATATTTTTTTAATAAAATATTCTAATTAATCCGAATACAAAAACAAACAATGTATCCACAAAACTCAATTACTAGAAAGCATACTAGATGAACAACCAATTGCCAATGGAAAACGTCCCATTGAGCACTACAAGAATTATTTCCCCACTTATCTTCACTAAAATAAGAGCTTTTTATATCTTTGGCAAGAAAATACTCATCAATGTCTTCAAAATTTTCAATAGTTCCATAGCAAATTAATGATTTCTTGTAATCAGATTCACTATCAAGAGACATATTTTCATCTTCAGCACTTAGTGCATGGCCCTTTGCTGAATCAATGGAGTAGATACCATTAGGTAGGTGAATCTTGTCTTTAAAAATGGCCAACAAGCCTAATTAACCATTATCTTCACTCTGCATAGGTGACTTCCCTTTCTGATCACTATAATTGCCTACTGACTGCCCATGAGGATCTAGAATATTGTACTTTTGCATCAAACTTTCAATCTTAGTAATCTGTTCTTGGGAGATTGGAATATCTGTAGCATAAGCAAGAATATTAACCTGGACGGAAAAGAAAACTGAATTAGAATTAACTATTTTCAGGTTCAAGCTCCCATCTCCATTTCTTTGAAAAATTATGCAGGTTCTCCACTCGATAAAATCGATCCCTCTGTGAACAATAAATTCGAGTCTCTCTATATTTGTATATATAGATGCTGGTATATATCTGTGTTTGCTAAAGTGAGAGCTTTGACAGAGGCGGAAGAAAATTTATGGGTGGAGGCAAAGATGGTGGAGAAATTGGCTGGGTCATTTCGATCAATTGAGGTTTTATCGACGTAATAATAACAGTGTTGGAAGGGATTTTTTTTTTAGGGTATTAATCTAATTTGGTTATTTTTTAGAGTAACGGGCCTAATTTCCCCTAAATATAATAGTAGGATACTTTCAAAAACAAACTATTTTAAAAAAAATAATTTATACTTTTTTCTAACAAACTATGTTGCATTGCCCACCACCACCACCACCACCACCAACACCATTACACAAAGAGCCTAGTGTTAAGCCATCAATGTCGCTAATGCTGATTGTTTCCAACATAAGTCACCACATGCAAAATCCTAGGCCATCTTAGTGACCACCACCATGCTCAAAATGGAGCATCTACACCACCACCATTGCCTACCTCCACAATAAACCACCACCTCCAAAACTCTAGCCCATCCCAACCAACATCACCACCACCAAATATACACCACCACCTCAACCTGATCTTCAAGATGCCACCAAGAATCAAGAAAAGTTATAACCTTTCCCATCATTGCACCTTCATCTCCACCACTTTTGCCACCATCCTCGCCATCAAGAAACTAAAAGAAATTACCAAATTCTAACATTCTACATCTTCACACCATCTCCGCTTCGCCAACACCACCATTCCACTACATGACCACCAACATCCCATCAAATCCCTATACCCACCACAAAAAAATCAGATATCAAAGAGAGAAAAATAGATTTGTTATTGCAGATCGAGAACTACAAAGAAAGAGACGATAATTGCAAACCTAGAACTCTAAAGAAATGGAAGAGTTGTCACCCGTCTTACTAGAGAAATGGCTCTTATTGTAGCCAATATGAAGAACATGACCAACAATGCTTCCATACAAAAACTCCTCCACCAAATACAAGCATAAGAATGTATGAAAATGCCCTAAACATGCATTTTATAGGTTTCTTCCAGCCTTCCCACCTAGGTCAGTGGAAAATCAACGAGAGGAAGAAGTACAAAGTGATCGACCTCTAAATCGGAGGAGGGTATGATTTAAATGAATAATAATATGGAAATACGAAAAATAGATGAAACAAGAACACAAAATTTACGTGGTAAAATATAATACGGGTAGAAGAGGAGAATTTTATTAATATCAATAATGAAGGATTACAAATTATTGTGTAGAATGTAATGAATGATTTTTCTTGAGGTTTACTCCTCTCATATATAGTGCAAGAAGAGCCAAAGATGTGGTAGAGTTCAACTATTATTAAGTCTACACAATAATGAAGTGTCTGGGATAAAATATGATTCAAAAACTAGCAAAAAATGCGAACATAATTTTTCCTGAATAAGATCATTGCTCGAGTGGTGGTTGGCTGCTCGAGCGGCCGCCTCGCTGACGTTGGATTCTGAATCTCCTGTTTTAGGCAATTGAGCGAGACCAAGGTGCCTAGCAAGCGTTGTTCACTGTTTCCATCTCCTTACATAATTTCTTTTCCTAATGCAAATTGGACTCCTTCAAGTATTCTTCAAGTCCAATACAAATTCCAAAATCCTAACATAACTCCCAAATTGAATTCTAACTAGAATTCACAAATAGACTTCAACTAGAATTCTAAAGTCGATTTGAAATAGAATTCCAAATAGTTTTTCAAATAAAATTCGGGTCACACCCTAATTCTAACAAATCTCCACCTTGAAATGAATTCCACTACAACGAACAAAATTTCAAACAATTCTCCACCTGGAATCAATTTCCATTGCAAGAAATAAATTTAACTCTTCAACAAAAAATTCTCTACCAATAATCTTCCAACAAGAAAAATTCTCAACCTTATCTACGAAACCCAACTAGGGTAAGCTCAATAATTGGAAAATAAATCAACTGAATTTAAGCACTGCTCAACAAGATTACCTTGGACACCAAAGTTACTCGAATTATCCCCATGAGTAACAAAATCACAAATAATTTAATATTTACCAAACAGAGCTTAAACATATCCTATAATATAATCAACACCAAATGCTTCTGGAAAAGGTTGACTACACTTAAAGCATAAACAACAAAATCAACTTCATCGTCCTTTATGGAGGCGCAATATCTCTTCCGAGTCTGTCTCTAACAAGTAAATACAATGGCACCATTAGCGAGGGTGGTAAAGCGGTATTATCCATAACTTTTGAACTCAATTGGGATGTACTCTTTAATATGGATCATAAACCAATATCCAAAGGTACTAAACCAAACTCAAAATCCTCTCGAGTCCTTAACTTTTGTTGATTAATATTCAAAGATTCCGTAGAACCAAGAAAGACATATAACTGGGACATTTTTTTGTCCCTTCAACACAATACAGACACATTTACTAACCTTCACGACTCTACCTGCACAAATGTACATGTACCCTTTTGAATCAAAAGTACTCAAAGAGATCAGATTTCCCTTCAAATTAGGAACATGTATCACACCATCAGTGTTCTGATAATCCTATCAAATATCTTAATTTTGACCCTTCCAATACCAACTATTCTACAATGTGAATTATTTTCCATTACCACAACATCTTTGTAAACTATTTCATATGTTGAGAACAAATTTCAATTAGGACACATATGAAAAGTGCAAGATGTATCAATAATCCAATTCTCATCAAGTTTGGAGTCACCGTAAAAAAAATCAAAAGTCTCTATCATTGTACATGTCTTCTGCAATACTGACTTCATATGAAGTTTCTGATTATTTTTCCTTCTGATTTGCAAAATCTACATTTTCATTCTTCTACTTATAACAATCCATTCCGATATGTCCCCGTCTCTTGAAATAATTACAGATTTTATTACTGTAATTAGGCCTTAATCTATCTCTCACATAATTACCATCAACAACAAGGTCATCTCCATGAACCTCAAATCCAGTAAGATGGTTTATCTTCTCCTTTGAAAATAGAGTATCATAAACTTTTTCAATGGTGAGAGCAATATGACTGTATAAGATCTTGGCTCAAACGACATGTATAAAATGGGCAATGAACATAATAATCTTAACCATAAATCTTCTTTATCATATCTGACCTTCAAAGTCTCCAAATTAGCAACAATCTCATCAAAAATGTTTGGTGAACTTTCAGTGATGTACATTCTGTCATACGATGAGAATAAAGATGCTATTACAAGTGCAATTTGCTCGTTAGACTTTTTGTCATACATAATTGCCCCAATTATAATAATAACGCGACTGTGGTTTTCTTCTTTAAAACGTCCTAAAGAATATTATTCAAAAGACGAAGAGGGATTTGTGATAGGCCCTTTTTTATCCTTATGTTGTCAATGCGTCATCCAAATTCATTTGAGCAAGCACTGCTCGCATATTTACCTGTTAAAGCGAAAATCTGATGTTATGATCCAGCAGCGAAATATCACATTTCATAGTTGTCATCATAAAAATCAAACCTTGAATTGAGTTGATTGAACATCTCTTTGATGCCACTTGTTATGATTTAAACGAGTATAATAATATGATAATATGAAAAATAGATCAAACAAGAATACAAGATTTTCATAGTAAAAAATATATCGCGAGAAGACGACGAGAATTTTATTAATATTAATAATGGATGATTACAAATTATTGTGTTAAATGTAAGGATTGATTTTTCTAAAAGTTTACTCATATATATAGTGTAAGAAGAGCCTAAAATGTGGTGGAGTTTAACTATATTTAAATCTATACAGTAATGAAGTATTTGTGATAAAATAGGATTCAAAAACTGCCAAAAAACTCAAAACGAATTTCTTTTTCGAATGAGAAAGCGCTCATGGCTATCAAGCTGTGGCCGGCTGCTCGAGTAGCGCCTCGCAGACATCTAGCCCAGAATCTCTTGTTCTGGGCGCTCGAGCGAGACCAAGGCACCTAGCGAGCGCCATTTCGCCGTTTCCATCCTTACATGATTTCTTCTCCTCCTATTGCAAATTGGATTCCTTCAAATGTTTTTTAAGTCTAACACAAATTTCGAAATCCCAGCATAACTCCCAAATTGAATTCTAACTAGAATTCACTAATAGATCTTAAGTAGAATTCTCAAGCCGACTTCAAATAGTCTTTCAAATAGAATTTGAGTCACATCCTAATTTTAACAGAAGGAGAGACATAAGTCCTATTGAAAGGGATGTGGAACAAATTGAATAAAAATTGTCTTGTTTCCACAACTCTTCTTTGCTTATATGTTCACAGGTTTTGCTGGTTCTATATTGAAAGGACAATGGATATTGAGAAGACCTCAATATGGAAACCAAAGACTAAGACCCCGGCCTCCATTGCACTCAACTTTCGTACTTTTCTATCAATTTGGTTTGTTGGTTGCGTGTCAGTTTTCCATGTGTACCTCATCTCTATAAACTAGGTAACAAATTATTACGTGCACTAATTTCTTTCGTGTATAGCATCCTTTTGTTCAAAACTTTGATGCATTGAGGCTTTGGAGTAAACAAGATGGGAATATATCAACGCTTTTAGCTCAACAATTATTTAGTACACATTTTTTAAAATTCATTTTTCTTTTAATCACGTATTCATCCAATAAAGAATCCATAATTTTTTCAAACTTTTTAACCATGTATTCTTCAAAAATATCAATTTTTACAAAATTTGCATCAAACAGGCCCTTATTCGTACTCATCATTATGGAAAATGTTTGGCCAAGCCTTAAAATAGTAAAAATACTCGAGATTAAATTTAAGTTTAGTCCAACATATATCGAAGCTTAAAGTAACTTCTTTTCTAGCATGTTCCAGTTTTTTAAGAAATTAACTTTCTTTATGAGACTTTCTGTTCATAAACTTACTTTTTGAAAAAAAGAAAAGAAAGTAGTTTTTACTTCAAAGTACTGTACTTCAATTGAGGCTAGCCAAACATGCTCAGGGTCTTTTAATTTCATTGCAGTCGACATACGAGAACTTTAGATACAAATATGGTAGCCCGACCAACCCCTACAGTAAAGGAGTGGTTCAAAACTTCATGGAGATTTCCTGCACGAGTATTCCTCCATCGAAGAACAAATTCAAAGCAAAGACACATGAAGAATCTGTGAATACCTCGTTAGTCAGTAGGTCGCAGTTTTGTTGGTCCCATCTCAGGAATGGCAAAAGATGAGCCTTTGACCGGTGAAAGTCAATATCATGGACAACTTAAACTTGAAGATAATAAGGATAAAGACGGTGAACTCAATGTTCAGGGGTGTGTTGGGGAAGAAGAAATGGGAGCTGGGATAGCCCACCCGATCACCTTGCAATGGCAATCGAGAATATGAGATTGAATCAGATTCATCAAGCCAATAGAAAATGAGCAATATCAGTAGAACAATACTGTAAACATGTGATTATTACGTAATGCACGAGACTTTTATGAACAAGATTTTAGTTTCTTTCTTTTAATAATCATCATATTTGCATTCATATTCTTATTCTTTGTTTGATACAAGTAATGAAGGTTGTTTTACTATGTTAAGGATATATCTATATCCACGATTTAGAAAAGGAGGTGATGTCGGAAACAAGACTAATGATGTTAGTAAAATCATAATAAGGTTGACGCACTCGAACCAGAGGGGTAAAAAAATAAGTATAATGCATTCAGTAGGTTAATTACTTTTTTCTAGTAAGCTGACTTTATGACTTTTATCTCAATTAAAAATGAGCAAGAAAAGCAACATCTTCTCGACTAAGGAAAGCACCTATCGAATCCCATATCAAGTCAGTGGCCTGCTTATTCAACTGTTGTATCTTTGGACAGATTTTCTTTTCCTTTCAAGAAAGTATAAAACTTTGTTCTTACTTTTTTGGAACCAAAAATAATTAAATTTAACTCTTTAAGTGAATGTGCATAAAGAGAACTTAATTTAGATGTCAGACATCCATAATTTAAAGTGAAAGATTGCAAAGCTATAAAGCAAACAAATGCAATAAAGATTGGGAAAATCAATGGCTGCCTGTTTTGATGTCCCTCGCTAAAAGTAAAGTTAATTTACTTTATAAGTTATTTTGTCAAAATTATTTCATAATTACCTCTCTACGAAATAAGTCTTGACCTGTTTTATAGAAAAATAATCGCATTACGAATGCAAAACAACATTGCAGAGTCGAAAACTAAGTCTAACTAGGGGAAAATTAATTCAAAAGTTTGATTAATAAGAAAATCAAAGTTATCGAACGATTTTACAGAAATTATGCCACTAAAAGCAACCTTTGTAGTCAGCATGAATCACATAATATGCATATATGATATAGCATATGTACATTCTTTACAGGCTGAAGTGTTTCTTTCTTTTTATTTTTTAATAATAATAGAATAATTTATTGGTCAAAAAATTCAAAATAGCTAAAAGCAGACAACAATCACGAGTCTGTCAAATATCTAATTAGGCTTATGATGACACAAAGTATGATTCGAGCACACGAATTTTAATATGTTTGGAAATAGTCAAATAATTTTTTATCTACATACTTTGGGGTATCCATAGATACTATTATCCATAGCTCATTTATATGTGTTTATAAACATAATTTTTTTATAAATACTCACCAAAAATATGCTTAGTTTCCATTCTCGATTTTTTGATTCTTAGTAAGCTTATTGTTTTGGAGATGAGCCTCTACCCCCACCTTAATTGTCCTTTTACTCATTTTTATATTAGTAAAACATGTCACCACTAGCTGGTTTAATTAGAGAAGGGGGGAGGAGCAAAAAGTCACCTCAAGAGTCCTACCATTGCTATAAAAAGCCATCTCTAAGGAAAACCCTCCGTGCATGTCTCAAATCTTTCTCTAACACACACACACACAACAAAAAGACACACAGAGAGGGATCAATTATATAGCTTAGAATGTCTGCAAGAGACAATCTGAATTTTGTTAAAGATGGAGTGAGTAAATTGCCTCCAGGATTTCAGTTCGAGCCGACTGATGAAGAGATAGTTTTCCAGTACTTGGCACGTAAAATATTTTCCTATCCTTTGCCAGCTTTAGTCATTCCAGAAATCAACACTGGGAAATTCGATCCATGGGAATTGCCAGGTTTATCATTTTATTCTTGTACGTGATGGCTTATTTAGCACGGTAGATGGTATAAGGGTGTGTTTGAGCCACATTATTTTGGAAGAATGTATTTTGGAATAGTAGATTGATGGAGAATGTGTAGTTGAAAAAGAAGGAAAAGTTATTGATGTGATGAAAAATATTATTTTATTGAAAAATGTGNTTCCAAACCTATTTTAATTTTGATTCAATATAAGCCCCTGTTTTGTGCATTTTTTTTCTTCCAAAAATACTTTTTTTTATATGATGGGGAATATGTAGTTGAAAAAGAAGGAAAAATTATTGATGTGATGAAAAATATTAATTTATTGAAAAATGTGTGGTTGAAAATGAGTAGAAGAATGAGAATGAAAATTTTAATGTGGATCAAAGAGGGGCTAAATATTGTTTTATATAATGTTGAGTCGTGTTTAGTGAGTGCATCACAGATATATAATTATAACGTGCGCAACTTTACTATGTAGGTGATTTCGACCAGGACAGGTACTTCTTCAGCAAAAAGGAAAATGGAAACTCGACGAGTAGAGTGACTTCTGGTGGTTACTGGATGGCGACTGGGTTGGACAAACAAATCATGTGTTTGAAATCGATGCCAATAGTCGGAATTAAGAGGACATTCGTATTCTATAAGGGGAAGAACTCGCGAGCTAATTCAAGAACTGATTGGCTCATGCATGAATATCACATCGCCCTTGTCGGAAACACACAGAGTACGAATTCTCAGGTAACTTTTACCAGCTTTTCCCTCATTCTTTGACACTCTTACATGTCATCCATCGATCCCAAATTCTCATATCGTATCATTTTAGGTGTATTTTGACTTTAAAAGTATATTAGACATTCTGTACATACACAAGTATTAGGTGTTGCTCTAATATATATCTTGCATAGAAGATAAGTACATTCTTCTATTAAACCACTATAGGTGGCATGTTTTAGGGTGAAAATGAAGATAACTAACTCTAGCTAAAGGTGCAGAAAATAAAATAAGAATTTTGCCATTTGTTCATTCAAAGGTTGACATCATTGTTGACGTTTGCCTTGTTGTAAAAAAAATGATTGGATGAATAACTATTTTTTTTAAAAAAAAATTGCCAAATGACACTTTGCCATAATGTATGATAAAATAAACTATTTGAGTAACAATAATAATGACGATGAAGAATTTGATATTGACAAAGAAATAAGAACACGGATTTAAATGGTTCAAATTTTTATAATGCATAAAGGGTTACATCATATATATACTAACCCTGTCTCATACACGACTTTAGAGCTCATACAAGATTTCAAGGAAAAATCCAAAAATACTATGTACCGTATCGTGGGGGCGCTACACCTGCACCCCCAACCTATTAAGCTTCCTTGGCAAACAAACAATAAACTAAAGTCCGAGAGGCCGATATCGTCGCTCCACTCCAACATCGGCCTATTTATTCCGAGAAACATATGCTCCACTCTATATGAGCCACATATTACAACATAAACTTACCGAGTCCAGGGATGGTGACTAAAATGTAAAAATTAAAGGTACTTCTTTCTCCCGTTGTCATACTCAGGTAGTTGGGCGTAATCCTTAACCTATATCTATATAGCCAATTCTACTTTGGATGGTCTTATTTTTTTAGCTTCTATTATAATCAATATTTATCACTCTTTTGCAGGAAATTGGAAATTGGATTTTGTGTCACATATTTTTGAACAAAAGAAATAACAAGTCTGAGGATACAGATTCTTCTTCTTCATCATCCACTTCTTCATATTCTGATTCTAGTGTTCTTACTGAGGCTTCTTCAAATATATCTGATGACTAGAATGCATAATGTACTTTCAGATAGATGTAAAATTCTTCTGTTTGATCAAAATCTGAATTCAAAATGCTTGCATTTTCATTAAAGTCAACTTGTATACAATTTTCTATTCATACTTCCATTGACTTTATATGTCCTGGTAAAAGATAAAGTGACAGAACCTAAATCTGTTGCATTTTTCTATGATAAAGGCACTTAATTTTCACGAAGAAATAATTACAAAGAGGTGCAGGAAGCAGCAAGCAAAGAATATACTATAACTTTTAGATTGTAAAGTAATTCCTTAACAGAGAATCAAGCCGTAAAGTGATTTTTCTTTTCTTGCTTTTCATTTCTATGTGTGGGGTGTACGGGGTACAGGGATTCATCTCTTTGTGATGCAGCTTAATGAGAGCTAAGCATTGATCAATAACTCTTGGATTTCAAAACTAAAATTAAATGTCGACAATATTTTATTGGCTCTCAAGAGATACGGACTATAATGTTTTGCCATCTCTTATATAGGAACTAATCAGTCCCGTGATCCTCCCTTGATCGATTTAGGATTCTGGAATTTCTACTCAAGTTAGTGAACCAAAAATTGGTATATATCAGTTTGGCAGAAAGAACTTGGGAGAAATATTTACTAAATTGTAGAGTGGATTATAATTTCTCAAGTGTTCAGTGTTCATTGATGGGATTCATTCGGCTCTAAGATATAATCTTTCAAAAAAGAAAAAGACTAAAGACACGAGTTTGAAGTATTAAAGAACAGCATGAATTCGAATTCTCAGAAGCTATGATGCATCGACACGGACACGTGTGTCCGACACGATACTTGTCGGATACTCTGACACGCGATTTTTAAAAAAAATACAGGCACGATACGTTATCGACACTTTGATTAAATTCTTAAAATTCTTCATTTATATAGTATAAATTTAGTTTTATACTTGTTATTAATTTTTTTGTAGAAATCTTTTAAACATAAATACATATTTGTTACTTGCTAATAATTTTGAATTAACAATATATAATATTTCTAATATAAAAAGAAAAATGATTATGATAAAGTGTCCGAGAAGCGTCGGTATCGACTCGTTTTCGACACGTGTCGGACACAGAAACACTACCCTAATTGAAGTGTCAATGCTACAAAGCTCGGAAACCTAAGAGTCATTTGGATGAAATTGTTAATTTTTATTGACTAATTTGCTACAGATAAACTATGCAAGGGGATTGTCCCAAATTTTGTAAAACGTGATTTTTATTTTTTTCAGAATGAATGATTAAAAAGTAGGAAAAAGTTAAGGATACACATGAAAAATTATTATATTAGGAGAATAAGTAATTGAAAATGAGTTTGGAGAAAAAATGGATTCTAAAGAAATAGTATCAATCACGAGCTTTGAATGTTTAAATAACTCCTTGCAAAATGAGTGGAACACGCAGCTTAGCAGCAATTTGCCTCATGCTCCAAGAAATGTGGCTATATTTCTTTCGTTTTCCTGTCAAATAAATGGAGAAATCCGCTTTCGTGTACCATTAATTAGACTGTGGACACGTAAATCAATTGATCCTACTACTAACCAAACTGGAGACTAAAAAGAAAGAAAAAAACAGATTAATGAGCAAATATATGTACCAGAATCCACGTTTCTTGCCCGAAATCTTCCTTAATATACTTGGCTTAGAATTATGTGATTCACTCATGTTCTTTGAGTTTTGATGTAATTCCTGGAGACACCTCTTTTCCCAAGTTGAATACCTCACACTTCATTTTATGTTTTCATCGAGTACTTTTAGCATAATTTAAGGTTGTAGTAAGTATATATATAAACATGCTGGTAGTACACTCTTTTTCTATGAGTTTCTTACAATACCTATATTTCATCAACCTTAGCAACAAATTTGTACCAAATTGATCCTTTACTAGCTTCCTACCCACAATTATGCCCACAAAAATGGTCACTTCCATTCTCCTCTTTCTTCTATTAATTGTCCAGTCCAGCCAGACGATGTCCCGAATTACGACTGCATTTTCCGACCACGAGGGCGAATGGCATCTTTTACACGAAAGCATAGGAATTTCAGCAATGCACATTCAACTCCTTAAAAATAACAAAGTTGTCATGTTTGATAGGACGGATTTTGGCCGCTCTAACCTCTCTCTCCCCAGTGGGCGCTGCAGGTATGACCCGAACGACACTGAACTCAAGATAGACTGCACGGCTCATTCAATTCTATATGACATTGGGACGAATACTTTTCGCCCGCTGATGGTACAAACAGACACCTGGTGCTCCTCAGGTGCAGTACTTCCGGATGGAACCTTAGTCCAGACTGGGGGATACAATGATGGAGATCACGTCATACGCACTTTAGCTCCTTGTAACGGATATAATTGCGATTGGGTCGAGTTCCCCCAAGCCCTGTTGGAGCGTAGATGGTACGCAACAAATCAAATACTCCCCGATGGACGGATAATTATCATCGGTGGTCGAGCACAGTTTAACTATGAATTCTACCATAGAAATTCTCAGGGCTCTTCTTCTTCACAAAAAGCTGTTTGGCTTAATTTTCTCAGAGAAACTAGAGATTCAGATGAAAACAATTTGTATCCATTTGTACACCTATTACCAGATGGAAATTTATTCATTTTTGCCAACACAAGATCAATAGTGTTTGATTACAAACGAAACAGGATGATCAGGGAATTCCCGGCCATCAACGGCAGTGAACCGCGGAATTATCCCAGTTCAGGATCCCTGGTTCTACTTCCCCTTGATGAAAACCGTCCAATCGAACCAGAAATCATGATTTGTGGCGGCGCCTCGCGCAATGCATTCCAGCTCGTTAAAAAGGGGACGTTTCAACGCGCAGCCTCGACCTGCGGCCGCCTGAAAATTATGGACGAAAATCCCGTCTGGAAAATGGAAAACATGCCAATGCCACGAGTAATGAGCGACATGCTGCTTCTACCAAACGACGATATTATTATAATAAACGGCGCTAGTTCGGGTACGGCAGGATGGGAATCAGCACGAAATCCTGTAACCAGGCCACTGATTTACAATCCCCACCGAGACGAAATGAGGCGGTTCTCCGTCATGCCTGCCTCATCCCGTCCACGCCTCTACCATTCGGCCGCCATTTTACTCACCGACGGCCGGGTTCTCGTCGGTGGAAGCAACCCTCATATATACTATAACTTCTCAGGTGTTGATTATCCAACTGATTTAAGCCTGGAATCATTTTCCCCCCCTTATTTATCACCTGCATACGATCGTTACAGACCAAGTATCATCGAATCCGACGAGGTTGTTAGCTACTTACAATCATTTTCCTTAAAATTCACAGTGCAAATATTCTTGAAAATGAGTGTTGTGTCAGTTAGGTTAATATTGCCATCATTTACTACACATTCATTTTCGATGAATCAAAGGATGATTGTGCTAAAGGGGGTTCAGATTTCACGTGTGGCCAATAACACGTATCAAGTGGCTGCGGCCGGGCCATCGACGCTTGAGATTGCACCGCCGGGATATTATTTGTTGTTTGTTGTGCACTCAGGTATACCAAGTTCGGGCATGTGGATAAAGCTTCAGTAATGCAAATTTCTCATTGATATCAGATTACAGAGAACTACTTTGTGTACATTTGTGTTTGGTAGCCGCTACTAAATAGGGCAGCATAGTGTAATAAATAAAATCTTCGCATGTTTTTCTTGTTTAATATTTCTCAATGGCATCAAATTCTCGGCCAAGAGTAGTACACTTAGCGATGGAGCAGCACTTGGCGAGCCGGTGCGGCCACCCATGCTGGCTCCACCGAAATTTACAGGTTGGGGCAGTTGGGCAAACGGCCGCTCACCGTTGAGATGCCGGTGAGATGGGTTTACCCTATTTCTTTAAA
>CAIGRN010099049.1:0-19978 GCA_903798345.1 Fraxinus anomala
ATTCTAAATCAATGGAAACTCAAATAAATAATCAGGCTGTCACAATATCCATTAAAGTAATATGAAAAAAATGCACGGAATTTGTCGGTAAAAAAATCAAATGGATTCAAGGAAACGTATCAATAAGCAATGGAGGTAGCATTATACCGATGTCAAGTCATGGTGACTTCCAGCAAGCCAAGATAATTCAATGTCATTGAACTCGTTGACGGCGTAACAAGACCCTATAAATATAAGAGGACTCCAATTGAATAGATTATGCCAATTTTTTATTTTTTTTTTCTTTTTAAACAGACATTTCTAATCAATACACTATTCAAAAATGCTTTTTTTTTTTTTTTTTGAAAAAAATAGGGCTCAAACAAGCCCTATGTAAATCAATATAGCACAATTGTTATTACAATAGTGCATATAAATAAGTTATTTAGCTAAATATAAATGAGAAAATGTGATGTTTTCTTTGTGTCTCAATTTTGTGTTTTGAATTTATTTTGGGTTTTGTGTTTTTGAGTGTCAATTTNTTTTTTTTTTGACAAAAATAGGGCTCAAACAAGCCCTATATACTTCATCAAATTATTTGCAAACATATCTAACTTAACCATCTAAGTCTCATCAATTGTCAAATATTAAGAACTAATACAAAACTTGTCTGGGTTATGTCCAACTCTATATTATTTGTTCAAAATTCTCATAATTTTCATTACGTTATCCCGTGTAGTCGTATTTGATATCGCGTACCAATCATAATTTTCTATTTTTTTTCTTTTTAAGTGCGTTCATAGCATAATCTTAAATAATCGTCCATCCAAATCTAAGATAAATAAATTTAGAATATTCTAAATCAACTTAGCTAGTCATCATATATTTCTCAAGAAAAGTCATATTTGAATTTGTCTGTATTAATCACGTGCTACAAAACTGTAGCAATGTCATTTTCACTAATTACTATTAATCTACATAAAATAATGCAAACTGCACTTTGGAAAGAGAGATAAAGTAAATAAAAGTAAACCAAAAAGGGTCTATATACAATGTAATGGAATTGCTAAATGATTCCAATAGACAAACAAGTCTATAATAAAGTTATGATCTACATTTTTGAATTAAATATAATTATTTTTGTGCAAAAAAAGAATTATTTTTTCACACATCGTCGTGACAGTTGCTGGAGAATTTATTCCAAATAAGAGAATAATTAATTAATCTTGAAATTTTTTTTCTAAGTATAATAATGCAAGGTGATGCGTGAAAGAATTGGATTAACCTGGACCTTTTTCACATTCACTCAAACTGACTTAAATGTGACTGCAGTTAATTATTTTCCATTTGGCTTTGCTTTATCAAGTGCCAAAACTGTTCATCTCCCATACTCTACCCAATTAATACTGTTCATATTATATTTTACGTTAATAGAATAAAATATGTACATATACATATAAATCTCTCTCCCTTTCTATCTTTTCTTTACTCTGAAGGGTCAATAACCCTGCAGAAGGAGGAGAGAGTTGAAACAGGGATTCTCAAGAATTCTGTAAGGTGAAACCAAACAAAACTTCCTTGATTCCTTTTAATTTTAATTAGTTTTCTGCTTCTTCTTTTTTCTTGATAGAAGTTGGGTTTTTTTGTGCCTTTTGGATTAAAGTTCTTGATGATTATAGATGATATGTCTGTATTTGTAATTTGGTGGGCAAGTGGGTGGGGATTTATGGGAGTTGTGGTTTTAGTTTTCTTTTTTCTTGTTAATTAATTTTGCTAATTATTTATGTTTTTCTTCAAAAGGAAGCAACGTTTTTCAAGATTTAATTATTTTTGTTTCTTTAAATTATATTTGGTTATTATTTCTAGTGTTCATTAACAGAAATGGATTCATTAATTTGTTTATTAATCTCGTACAAAACAAAACTCGAGTATGGATCTGTGGAAATTACATTTATTTTCACTAATTTTCCCAGGAAATTTGTCAACTTTTATTGCCAATTTTCTGGGAATCAAGTTAAGATTTCCTCTTGCTTTTGTTTGACTTGTATTATAAACTGCTCAGATCTGATTTTATTTGCTCATGACAGCTTTTTAATAAAGAATATGCTTAAACTTTTTAGCTGTTTTACACATGGTACTCAGATTTTAAGGAAATAATTCCTAGTTGACGTTGTCTCATTTCCCTTGTATCGATGTTTGTAGGCGGGAACAGCATGTTACTTAAGTGATTACCAATTCATCTTTTGCTAAATCTTGTGTTTCCTCGAAGATAGAAGGCGACGGACTATCTGTTACGATGATGATGTTTGATGATATGGGGTTTTCTGGTGATCTTGATTTCTTCTCGTCTGCTCCTCTGAAGGAAGCCGATGTGTGTGGCCCGCAACCAGTTGAGCAAGAGCCGGTTGTAGAGGATGATTATAGTGATGAGGAGATGGATGTGGATGAACTTGAGAGGAGGGTGTGGAGAGATAAGATGCGACTCAAAAGACTGAAAGAAATGAATAAAGGTAAGGAGGGTGTCGATGCTGCCAAGCAACAGCAGTCTCAAGAACAAGCAAGGAGGAAAAAGATGTCGAGGGCACAAGACGGGATCTTGAAATACATGCTGAAGATGATGGAAGTTTGCAAAGCTCAAGGCTTTGTTTATGGAATTATTCCCGAGAAGGGCAAGCCGGTAAGTGGGGCATCGGACAATCTCCGGGAGTGGTGGAAGGATAAGGTACGCTTTGATCGTAATGGACCGGCTGCCATAGCAAAATACCAAACAGATAATGCAATCCCAGGGAAGAACGAGGGGTCAAATCCCGTTGGTCCGACCCCTCACACATTGCAAGAGCTCCAGGATACAACCCTCGGTTCACTTTTGTCTGCTCTCATGCAGCACTGCGATCCCCCTCAGAGGCGGTTTCCATTAGAGAAAGGTGTTCCGCCTCCATGGTGGCCCACGGGGAAGGAGGAATGGTGGCATCAGTTGGGTTTGCAGAAGGATCAAGTCCCTCCACCGTACAAGAAGCCGCATGATTTGAAGAAGGCCTGGAAGGTGGGTGTTTTAACAGCCGTGATCAAGCACATGTCTCCCGATATTGCCAAGATCCGTAAACTTGTAAGGCAGTCAAAGTGTTTGCAGGACAAGATGACTGCCAAGGAAAGCATGACTTGGCTTGCCATCATTAACCAGGAGGAAGCTTTGGCTCGAGAGCTCTACCCCGATCAATGTCCGCCTTTGTTATTGGCCGGAGGGAGTGGAACTTTTACCATGAATGATAACTGTGAGTACGACGTTGAAGGGGTGGATGACGAGTCTCCCTTCAACGTACATGAGCAAAAACCCAACCCCCTCGGTTTGTTGAATGGCGGGATGGAGAGATTCACTGATAGACTGCCAGTTCAACAGCAATCTCATCCAATGAAGGATGAATTCATTAACAACTTGGACTTCTCGAGGAAGAGGAAGCCGGGAAATGAGCAGAACACCGTGATGGATCATAAGGTATATACGTGCGAGTTCCTTCAATGTCCTCAGAGTGATCTCTGCCATGGTTTCTCGGACAGGATTTCCCGGGACAATCATCAACTTGCTTGCCCTTTCAGACATTCTTCTGAGTTTGGGAACTTCAATATTAATGAAGTCAAGCCAGTCAACTTTTCTCAATCACTTGTCCAGGCCAAGTCAGCTGCCTTGCCCGTACATCCAACTCCACCTCCCCTCGATCTTACAGGACTTCCAGAAGACGGGCAAAGAATGATTAATGAACTCATGTCCTTTTACGATGATAATATTCAAGGGAACAAGAACTCAAATACCGGGAACTCTACAGTTACAAAGATGCAGTCTCTTCAGTTGCCGAGCATTCAGTGTCAACAGGGTAGCTTCCTTAACAGTCAAGGAATGGCTTTATCGGGTAATATTTTTGAAGAGACGAACATGCCCACCAATCATCCTATATTCCGCACAGCAGAAGATCGATTCAACCAGTGCAAGATCGGAAATTCTCCTTTCAACTCCACCCCTAATGAGAATTTTCAACTGATGTTTAGCTCTCCGTTCAATATTCCGTCCATTGACTATATCGAAGGTTTTCCTAGTGGTGCAAAGGATAACGTGCCAAAGCAGGATGCCACAATTTGGTATTAAGACGATATGTCAATCGAAGAATTCACATACACAATTGTGACTTCTTCATTATGGTATTGTTTTTTACAATTATCCAGTAGTAGAAAGTTAAAATCTTGTACATTGTATTGTATTGTCGAGTCTAAGTCCAATACGGTGTACTAGACGTACCAATTTGGGCATGATCGTAATAAGCCAAGTGAGGATATGGTTCTATCAAGACATTTTACACATGCTCTGCTAAAATGGATAGACTTGTAGACATTACATTAATAAGGTAGGTTGTCTTTTGTACTACTACAAATTAAGGTTTGATATGTCTATTGTGGTGAGCAGTTAATGTAATGTGGTGGCTGTATTTTGTTGACTAAGTAGATTGTCTTTGCGTTTGTAATTAGTACAATATGATAGTGATTGGTCGGTTGGTTCCAATTTCATTCGTGTCTTGTGACTGATGTTTGGTGGCTGGCATACGCTGTTGACAAACTGGTTAAAGAGGTTAAAGTGGACCGGCGGCTTGGTTGGACGACCGGACCATGACCAGATTTTATTTAGACCCCATTTGAACATAATTCTTTAAAATTCAATTATTCTCACTCATTTTTATCTACTCATTCTTTCAATAATATAATTTTATGTGTAAATTCAAAAATTTTCTTACTCTTTAACCTCATATGTTCCAAAAAAAAAATAAAAATCATTTATTTATAAAATTTTCTTCTCAAAAAAATGGGGTTCATTACATAAAATAGATCTTAATTACCGAATTCCATTATGATAGTTAGGTATGCTTTTGACTTGTGGGGAAAAATGCTTATCACATTAGAAAAGTAAAATACAATTAAATGATTAATTTTTTTCTTTGTTTACCATCTTTAAACTTTGACAAGACAGTTTAAAATAATAGAAGTTGATTCTCAATATTACTTATATTTACAAAAGTTTTACTTATCGATCTTGAAAAGTTAAATTTGATTTGCAGATTGTACAAGTTCGATATGCTAATCCTAAATTCTACTTTACATATTATATATTGTATTTTTTTTAATAATAACATCTAGGGTTGGGCATGGGTTGAGTCGGTTTTTACCTCAATCCAAACTCAACCAACATGATCGGTTTGATCAAAATTTAATTCAATCCAACATGTGTAAATGTTGAAATCCAATCCAACCCAACCAAATCAAGTATCGGTCGGGTTGGGTTGATCGATTTGGGATAACTTGTCAATAAAGATTAAAGTCATTCAATTTTCTATTATATTAAATTCGAATAAACAAGATTAAATAGTAAATAAATAAAATTATCTATTATTTTATTCAATTCTCATTAGCCGAGCCTACAAATAACAAAGTGCATTTTTTTTTAAAAGTAGGCGGCTCAGATTGGACGGGTTAATTCGGTTTTCATGGGTTGACTCGACCCGATTCGCCTACATAGTCAAAAAATCGAACCCACTTAAAAACAATAAAAAAATCAACCCAAACTGGTCGGGTTGGTTCGATTTTTACGGGTTTAGTCGGATTTTGCCCAACCCTAATCACATCGAGTACAATTTACGGTTAAAATTTTATTTGTAAGATTAAAGTGTTCCAAGTGGCTATAAACTGGCTCCAAGTTGTACTACACAGTTAGAGTCACAACATTCTAGCACTTCCTCAAAATCGAATCCATACCAACTGATATTCATAGTTATTTAAACAAGATTAGCTTTTTACGAAAATAGTCATCTCCTGTCTGACTATCACTCTACGAAGGTACTCGTTTTAAGCCATTCCGAACATGCTCTACATTAAACGAAATCTACCTTTAAAGTCGACTCGTAAAAAAACAGTATCTAAATAATTATAAACCCATAAACCAAAATCTTTAATGAGTAGAGTCGGATTGCCTACAAATAAAGAACAGTAAGATGTCAAGAGCTCATTGGGACAACTTTTCCTCATCCATTGGTTCAGATAAAGTTTGCAAACTACAGTCAGCCGCCCCTTCGACAAAGGACAATAAAAAATATCAGATTCAGGAGGACAAAGAAAAAAATAATGGCGTGCTCATGAACATGAACCCAGCATATGTTTTGTCAATAAGCAAGTGTTGCTCATTGGTTCATTATTGTTTTATTTATCTATTTTAGGCTTTTCCACCAATTATTCACACACATTAATTGATTCATATAGTAATGTCATTTTCTTCTCTGGTCTTTTTTCTTTCCAAGAAAAGATTAAGAAAAAGGGGTTAAAAAGAGCCTATCAAGTGAGCTTTAAATTTTGGAATGGATTTTGTGGAGGAGCTTTTCTCATTGTCTCCAATTGCTTTTGTTAGGTTTAGGATGTGTACATAAAGCTAAGTGTTAAAAGAGGTGTTATGGACTTGGACCGTTGAAATCTAGAAATAATTCGCTAAAATAAAGGAGGGTAGGAGTAGCCATAGAATTTTAGGCTTAGGTTTAGGATTGATACAACGATATTTCGTGTGAATATACATAAGATTGAACCTAGAACCATAGAATAAATACATGACTCAAACAAGAGGAACTAATCTTACGCTAATGTTTCATCTCTAACATACTAATTAGTATTGTATGAGATTACCAATAGGACAGTTCTTGTACCCTGATCACATATTCCGTGATTTACCTCCTTCACAATGCTTTAGGGACGGGGCGGTGAGAGACCCTCATGATTGGGGTTCAACCTTTAGTATTGTATGTGATTAAAGATATTTAACGTACTTAATAGAATCGTCTCTACTCTCATCTTTTTTTTTTTCCTTTTTTGCCCTTAATTCGAATTGACCCTCAAGGATAATAATTTTAATATTTTACGATCATCCTCCAAACAAGCAAAAATAAGTTGAAAATGAAATATAATAGGAAATTATTTGACTTAGAAGCAATAATTTTGAAGTACGGAAAATTGTATATGAACATTTTAAACTATAAATAAATTGAAAATTAGTAGTGAATAAGTGAATAGTATTTATGGATCTCTTGAAATGTATGGATAAAAAAAATATTCATAAAAATAATTTTAATGAATATTTTTTTTTCTTATATTTTCTAATAAATCTCTCAAGACTTGAAAGAAATTTAAAAGGAGACCTTTAATCAAAAAAATTAAAAATTATAGTGAAATGAAGAAATAAAAAAATAAATTAGAATCATACTTTGTTTAGGTAGAAATGTCACTTAACTCTAAGATTAATTTATGACACATTTAGCAGGGTGACCTTCTTTCGCTTTTTCTTTTTGTAAAAAAAATTACTAAAAAAACTACATTAAGTCAAGTCCTTTAAAACTCTTTTAATAAAATAAAATACTTTCAAAAATTATCAATAGATCCAAAAGCAAATTCTTGGTATAAAAAATAACTTCTTTGACTTTTCAAAAATCGTGTTAAATGGACCCTTAATTTATTCAAATATTTTAATGAACCATCATTTTCAATAAGATACGTGATTATATGTTTACTGAATGTTAGGTAAGTCAAAGAACGATTCAACTCAAGGGCATGATCCAATATTGTGCCATGGATCAAGCTTTTGAGAGTTATGTCTAACTCAACTTGATCTATTTTTACACCTCTACAGTATTTCTCGTTTTAGTGTACGTAATCCGTCACTTAAGGTGGGTGGGGTGAGGGGGCTTGTTTTGGCCACAAGTCCAAGGGGGCACGTACCTACATATGAATCAACATTTTGAGACAAAAGAACATGGAGTTTCTTGTAAGCACCTATACATGCATGCACCTTACCCGTTTTCATAAAGTACAAAATTCCATTAATTAATTTATAATTCATTATTTGAAAAACTAAAAATTTGGAAGGGACATGCCCTTCGGACAAGTTCTGTCTGAAAATGAGCAGACAATCCTTAGTGATATACAAAGTGTCTAATTATAATTAATAGTGATATGCAAAGTGTAATTATAATTAAAAGTGATATGCTCAGCCAACTTATAATCTAAATAATATAATCCTAATGATCTGGCTATATATCTTTTATCAAGTGATCGGTAATTTGGTAGTGTCCTCGTTGTTGAAGAGATTATCTCATGAATCGAACAAAGTGATAGAAACGAAATTCGGGTTTAACCTAAATTTAAAATATTGAAGAAAGTTTCACGCTTTTTAGCATGAGAATTTTGAGTGTTACGTGTTTAATATTTTACTTTCAAGACATTTTTAATAGTTAAACGAAGAAATATACGTTTGTAGTAGAACTTTGAATTCAAATTACAGTATTAACCAGTGGCGGACGCAGCACAAAAGTTCAGCCCGGGCGGACGTTGACATTGACCGTCGACAATAAGCGATCTTAAGAGCGATGTCGTTTATTAATTTGTGCACAAATAGGTTTGTTTGGTATATTATATAACATAAAGTAATTAACTCTCGTGTATATTGTATCGTCTAATCTTATGCATTAAATATGTTGAAAGATTGTCCCTCTTACTTTGCAACTTTCGTCTTCTCCATTTTCATCGTTCGTCTCTTAATTAGTTATTCTCATCGTTCATTATAATGCAATTTTACTAACAATATTGGGTACTATAAATTCATTTGTCCCTTTAATACTCATTCTTTCCACCAATATAAAGCTTTTGAAATTATATTTTCTAGTCAGTGAGGAGAGGATGTCACAAGTGAAAAAAAGATTAGCCGACACTTAAGTAATCAATAATCACTTTATAATATAATAATAGAAGATGACAATGATAATCCAAAGCAATCACAAAAAGTACAACTCTCCCCTCAAACTGTATGTCAAAGAATACAAAGAGAGCCAATGTGGCAAAATCTCCAATTAGACCCAAATCAAACCCGCTATATATCATAACAAACAGAAAAACTATTTGATTAATGAAACTGGATCGAGGGGCAAAAGATTTTCAAAATAATTTTGTCTTCTAGAAGAGGAGCCAGCCAAACACGGCCCCTCCCAATACTAAACTTCCTAGCACTGCTCCACTGCACCAAAATGGGAAATTTATAAACCAATTAATAAAAAAAGCCCAACTCTCTCAACACAAATCAAATGGGCTAAAACTAAAAAAAAAAAGGCCCAGCAATTCTGAAATAGTGATCGTCTCCTTCCTCTCCTCTGTTCTTTCTTCTTTCTGCAACAGGTAGCAACCCGGCGGATTGAAGGCTCCGGCGGATCCAGCACGGGCGGCCGCGCCCCCTAGCCGGGTGCTGGGTCCGCCCCTGGTATTAACTAATTTGAGTTGCATAACGTCTTAACTCCACAATTATATGTAACAATTTAACATAAACTTAAACGTAAAAATATTGTTCGTAATTTTCTTTGACTGTATTTAATTTGATTCGCGACTAGTGTAAAGGAAGTATAGTCATAGGCAAGAATATATTAAGGTATAACTATTGGCTTACAAATTAATTTTATGAAGAGTAGGTCATAGACAACCAATTAAGCATCTTCAAAACAATTGTGGATTGCTAAAAAAATTGTCACATAAGCTAAAATATACAGTGTTTAAAAGAAATTTTCAATGCAAGCTAACAACAACTCCGTCAAGGTAACGTGACAATCAAAAATAGAAAATATCTAGGCAGACCATCTATTTATAAGACATATATTATTAAATGTCAGATAGATTATAGTCGCATTGGAGATAATCTAAGCTTTAACCTCAACAATTTTATTATTAACATATGAATCTTTTCTCATTATTCCATTCGATTTGTCACTTTTTATTTTACTAGCACGGTTAAACAACATCGTCTCATTAATAGAAAAATTGTTCCCTTTAATTTTCTTCCAACATTTATCAGAGGTTAAGGCTTGCAAATAATACAATATACTTCAAAAATCAAAGCATATATCTCTCAAATACATTCATGAATCTATTAGCAGAATGGCATGAAATTAGCTTTTCTCATATTTTTTCCTTCTTTTTTTCGATTTTTCTCCGATTTTATTATATATTTTTATCATTTCAGTAAGTTAGAATTGACATAACAGAAAAGAAATCCAAGAGATTTAACATAAAAACGATCACAAGTATATATACTTGGTCAACACAGCACCAACAGCAAACAAAAATCAGATACTACACGAGATCGATCGAGCATCTTACAGTAAATTAATGTAATCAAAGACAGATGATTTACATTGCCTCATTGGTCTTAAAATGTATAGTTAATTGCAACGCTTATGTATCAGGATCCAGTCATTCTTATAGAACGACAAGTTTCCTATGTAAATGGTCTCCAGTCAAACTCGCATCTCCGTCATGGTCATGGTCATGGTCATGGAAAATGAGAGTCAAGATTCCAACTAAACATAGAACCGAACCTACAAGAAGCTTGTCATAGCGTTCGACCCAGTGTAACTTGATCTGGCTTGCACCATAGAACGAGAGGGCTACCAGCGATGTCATTACAGCTATCGTGCTGCAGATCCAAAATCACAATCTTATTTCATGTTCTGTCGATGTACAGAAGTTAATAGCAGTTTAAAATGTAGAGCTATCAGGAGTTGATGAACCACAAAATGCAGGCAACTCGTTGTGGCATTCATTAGCTTAAAAAGTACAAAACCATGCTTCGATCCAGAACATGTTAGCAACAAAACATCGAGAATCATCCCAGTATTCAGAAACTTCTTTAAATCCTAAGGTTCGATACTGAAAGTTTTGGCTTGTGGATTTAAAACTAGATAGGGACAAACAATTTGGGTAGATTTCAGAGTTTTTACGACCTACACATTACTAGCAAAATCAAAATGGCTACATGATATGAGCATGTTAAGCTAAGCGTAAAAGCACGTGTTACTTTTTAAACTTGCGACTAAAAAAAATCCTTGCTTGAAAAGTAAAGTAGGGATGAGTAGACCAGCAACAAAGTTTTATTTTAAAACTAAAAAAAAAAATTCCTTATTCGATAGTAAATCAGGGCTTACTTGACCAACAACAAAATTATTTATTTTAAAACTTATTTACTTAAAAATAAACTCGTAAGTAAATCTTTTAAGCCTAGCCAAACGTGCATACACATTTTGATTTTTCAAAACTGAGCAGTAACTATTTTCAGTCAAAAGAGCACAAAATGGCTGCAGATCCCAAATGTTTATCATATTATCATAGCAAAATCTAAATAATTTGTTTAAAATGATCTCAATAAGTTCTTTTAATGAATACTAGTTTCCTAGATGCAACTAGTAAGCCTCCGTTTGGCAAAATTTATAAATGGTCAATTTCAACCACAAATTCAAATGGACCAATGTACTATCTACTTTTTCATCACTCATTTCTATTTAATTTATCAATTTAAACATTTGTAAATTAGTGCCGAACAGAGGCTACGAAATAATAGGGTGGAAGATAATAAAGCAAACATTAGATACTAAACATAGAAACAGTACCTGAATAACAGAACTATGATTGCAAGCACCATCATAGAAGATGAGTTTCCGACAGCAAGAAATACGGGAAGAGTAGTTGCACAAGGAGACAATGCAGGGACAAGAACAAGACCAGCAACGGCCATTTTTTCCATGGGTTGGTTGTGAGAATGGCTATGACCACCCTTTCCAGACAGAAACAAAATTATGTAACTGCCCCCAAGAACTATAAGCAACAAAGATGCAAGTTTATGCACGGTTTCCTCCCCCGCAATTGTGTTTGATATGGTAACTGCTGTTATGCCAAGCAGTGAAGTGGATAACACGTGCAACAATGCTCCAAATGCAGCTGCATGCATATAATCAATTAGAAATTATCAAAACTATATATGTGATTAACAAAGTCATATAACTTATATTGGAGGCGGCAATATATGACTCATACTAAATTCAGGAATTAACAAATTTGATGGCTGCTTCAAGGAAAAAGGGTAAAACTTAAGACGACACTACATTTCACGGACAGCAGGTTTGGCCACCGAGGTTCCAGGCCTCAAGGCGGCCTTCCTCTCATTCTTAGGTCGGCAAGCTTGAACAATTAGCATGCGCGCACACGCACACACACATTATGAGTAGGGTGTTCGGAAATACCTACATATGATCATATTATTAGTGTACTCTTCGATAAAATAGGTCACGCGTCTAGTTGTTGGCGACCTTGCCGTGCCGAATGGGGAGAGAAACATTCTCACTGCATAATATTCTCTCCCATTCGAATTCGTTTACACCCTCGTATCGGGAAGTGAACTTCGTATCAACGTACATCTCTCTCATTGCAAGAATAACAACAACATCACCTCCACGTGGATTGGCATTCACACAATGCTCCCTCGCACATTAACCCCCAGTAACTCGTACTTATATGGTGCAACTATATATCCCCCAACCATGGCCACCAGATTCAGTCGTCAAGCCCCAACATGGTCCTCGCTAATCTGTATCTCGCCTTATGTACTGTCCACTGTACATTTCTTTCGCGTCCCCAATGGTTTGAACCTAATATTTCCCTTAAGTAGCACTTGAGTTGAATGTTATTACCAATTGAACAAATTTTGGTACGTTGGGGATGCGACACAAACCCTTAGTGGGAAGTTTGTACGCATACAATATAGACATAATCTACATGGAGCATGTCAAAGCTTGATGACCAAATCATATGGCCACGGTCAGGGGACTTATTATTACTAGGGCTGTACATGGTCCGGTCCGGTTCGATTACTCGAATTTTCGAATATTTAGTAAGTGGAACTGTTAAGTTCAAATTTAATTATGGAATCGTTCGGGTTTAATTCGGTTCCGTATAATAATTAATTTTTTTATATTTACAACAACGTTACATTAATTTGACTATGACATGTTCAATCTTAATTCTTACAAAATAATATAGTTCAATCTCGTGATATATTTTACATATCTCTTTGTTGAGTTCTTTATAGATTGACTGTTAAAATCACATGAAAAGGAAGATAGCGAGCTCGTAATAATAAAACGGCAGAAACAAACACTACTGTAAAATAAGATATTTGGGTAAAACTTGAGTCAATTTGATTAAGTTAAGCTAGACAGGAAATTAGAAATACTAAAATCATATTTTGGGTTTAGACTAAATTAATTAGTTAGCAAATTTATTTAGAAAAAATAAAATAATTTGACATATTTAAAATAAATTTTTTAAAAATTAGAGAAATTCGGTTCTTATTTGATTCTTCGTCTAGAATCGGGAACCGAACCGAACCCATCGGTTCTTGATTTAGATACTTGTTCAGGTGTTTAACTTAAGAAGAATAATTCAGTTCGGTTCAATTCGATTTGAGAGTTTTGTCCAACCCTAATCTTTATATATGGCATGACTATTGAAAAGTTCCAACTAGGGACGGGCATTTAACCCGCGAGATTGACCGCACCGACTGAACTTATTCGGTTTGGGTCGGTTTGCGAATTTATTGAAGAAGCCCAACACGAAAAATCCCAAATTGAGAAAATAATAAAAAATTAATTATAACTATAAACTAAATATAACTTTGCAAATTGACCCCTACGCGTCTCATTATTGTGTTACATATGTAATTAGTTTTTTTTTTGGTTTAGAGACCTCAACTATTTTTTAAGGTCCAAATAGTTTATTTTTTAACAATTACAGAGAAAACCTTTAAAATCTTCATTTCTAATTGATTTAAATGGTCCAAGATTGATCAGTTCGGGTTGGTTTGGTTTTACCACTAATTCTAGGTTTGGTTTAAGCTAAAAGTTAATTAAACCAAATTGTTTGGTTCGGTTTAGGGTAGGTTTGAAAGCCAAACCAACTTAACCCATGCAACCCCGAAGATATAGCATATTTTAAGGTTTAGCATATTCTAACAATAAGGAGTACATAGGGATCAGGTACATTTATAACAATTCATTCGAATGGTTCATGTAAGTATGAAAAAGATACTTATGCAATCGCTAGTTAATCAAGCCTAACTGTTTCAATACCTCCAATAGTATCAGCAAACATGTTAAAAAAAGAGCTAATGACAGGCATTTGTAATCCGGTCCAGCCACTCAAACTGCAGTCTCTATGAACAAGTCTATGATAAAGTAGAAAAGTTGGATGTACATTAGATAACCTTGCCAAAAATCAAACAAAAAGAAATAATCCAAATATTGTACGTCACAATGCTCGTGGAAGCAGGGGAAATTGGTAATTTTTTATCGGAATCGTTTGATCAACTACACGGTCGTTGCAATAAACTACCTACATGATCGGGCTGGCCCCTAAACTTTATTCTATTCCACTTTATGCCTTTGGGTTATATATCGGTTTAAAGTCCCCCTTCCTTTAGCTATCCAATAGAACATTTAAAGCTTGGAATAGGGTATCTATATAAATTTACTTCCTGACCCTCCAAAATCATATCAAGTTCTTCTGCATTTGCCCAGAGCATTCTAATCTTATGCATCAATCTAAAGTCCTTATTTTATTTTATTTTTTTTATATATAGAAAATTGAAACTACATACTTTGGACAATATGATAGTATATTTGACACCAATCTCATCTTTATTCCTACCATAATCAATGTGCACTCTATGCATCTGTCTTAAGGTTCATTTTGGTATGGTTGTTGTGAGCAGAGCTTTATCATTAGAGTTTTTGCTAGCAGAGGTTGTTCAAAATGAGCTATTAATAAATAGTTGTTGATTGTTCGGTTGTTAATGCAGAAAGTGTTGCGAGTATTATATTGATTATTTGGTAGTATAACTACAAAAGTGGTTTTGTTTTATTACTTGTACAAATACTACATATTTGTTTGAATAAAATTAAATAATTTATTCATAAATAATATTTACGATAAAAACATATTATAAACCTTTCATAAAGAATCCTTAAAATTCATTTAATATTTCATTATGCATAAGATAATTTGGATCTATTTAGTATTTTAGTAAAGTAACAAGGATAATTTCGTTAGTTGTAAAGTTTCATTAAATATAGATTTGAACTTCCCGTATAAGCTGGATGTAGAGTTTTTTAAGAATCTCAAATTTTAAGCTTCTCTAAAAGAGTTTTGAAAAGTTTTTTTATTAGTCAGCAAGCATTTTTGGACTTTAACCAAACACCCATTATTTTAACCAAAACAGCTTTTGCCCTCCATGAAGTGCTATTGAGCTTTGTAAGAGTTCTTCCAAACACACATTTAGTTCCATGTAATCGTAAACTAATGTTTTCAAAGTCCNGCAGAACTTTTATGCAAGCATATAGTAATAGAAAATTCTTTACTATCAACTCCACTTGATTTCGAATTCATGATGCTTCTTTATGCATATCTTCAGTAGAAATTCCTTACTTTGCCATAATCCAACTTATCACTTCATCGACCATCCTATCATACGGTTTTGCCAAGTGAAGAAAAAACATATGCAAATCTGGCTTGTTCTCTCTATGTTTTCCATCAATTTCCAATGTAACTATAATATTTTTTAAAATTGATCTCCTCAACATAAAACCCAAATTTGTTATCTTCTACCTTCGTGTATTACCTTAATCTATACTCAAGACCCATCCCATATACATAGGGAAAACAAGCTTACTTGATACCACAAGTGCAGAATACGAGCCTCTTTAAGCATCACATCCAGTGACTCCATGCCTCAAGCTAATAAGACTACCGCAATACTTACCACATGCTACTCAGGATTTGGTTGCGGAGCACTCGACATAGTCATCAGTGTCAAGGAAAAAAAACACAGTAAATTATTTACTTTAAGCTAGTACACGATCCCCCATTTTGAAAAGTTTTGTCATTAGCGTTCCTCCCATTGAAGCTCGCGTTAATCCAACTACAACAAAATATAGGAAATAACCAAAAACAGTATATAACCATATTCAATTCTCAAAATTGCCACAATAACTTCCCCAATTCATCCTACCTAGCTGAACTCGATATTCTCCTACACTTTGCAACTCATTTAGTTTCGCTTGTTTATCAGAATTAATCAGAAAACCGTAATGCCATTAAATACCGTTCATATACACGACAGTGCTCACGCATATAGTGACTCCAACAAATCAATAAATTGTACTACATCTAACAACCACTACAAAATTCTTCAGATCAATCAACACCGTGGAAAACCCTTTCTTTTTCCCCATAAAACCTGGCGGCAAAAAGTTCTAGATCTCACCAATCACACGGGAATTCTTAAGATAATACAACAATCTTCCATTCCAATAAAGAAAAATCACATTTCTCAATCTCTTAAAGTTTCAATTAACAGTTCAACGGAATGTATACATATACAGTAACTTACTTATAAACTATACACGTATGTATCGTCACTTACTGACAAGGAGAGTGCGAGAAAGCGACCATTTTTGCGCCCGGCCAACGATTGAAAAAGGCAACCAATGCGTCGGTATGAATGAGTGTAGCAGTGAAACTGTTGCTATTCCTCCGATCGTCGATAGATCTTCTGCACTAATACTGAATTTTCCACTCTCCATTTTTCCAATTCTTACTTTTCCTTTTGATTATTTGAAAGTGTTATAGGCATCAACAGAAACTCAGAAAGTCAAAAAAAAAAAATGCTATTTAGGCGTTTAACATTACAGCACTACCGCGGTAATGTCTACGTTGACAATTTTTATCATATCCAAATTCAGATATTTAGCTCTGTTTGGTCCGAATTAAAATTAATATTTTAGTTAATTTTGAAAAAATAAAGATTAAATATGTGTTTGAAAAATAGTGGATGCAATAAAATATATTGTTAAATTTAATTGTTTTAACTTTTAGTTAGATTTAAATTTTGATTTTAATCAATACCAAGCAATGACTTAATGGATTGAGGATTCGAACCTCGATTTTGAATGTTATGGACGTGTGGCCATACAACATAATGGTTAAGGCGCTCAACATCAATTTTCTTCAATAAAATTTACTTTTTAGAAGGTAAGACTAAATCCTTGTTTGATTGTCATTATTTGTTTTAAATAGTGATTTTTCGGAGAATATGTGATTAATCTCCTGTTTGACAACAATTATTTTGATCAAATTAAGATTTGAATAGCGATTTTTTTTAAGAATGTATGGTTATAAAGTAGGGGAAACTTTTGGTTTGCATTTAAAGTATTGTATTAATGTGTGATCGAAAATGAGTATGTAACAAAAAGTCTTGAAATAATGGTTATCAAACATGGGCTAAAAAATATTTAAAAAATGATTTACGTTCAAAATAATTTATTATGTGAATGTGTGGTTAAAAATAAATATAAAAATTAAATAATTTTATTTTAAAGAAAGACAAACGAATGTTTAATTTAGAAAATAAAATCTTATAAGTACAGTCAAATTGCTCTATTTATTTTAGAGAATTTTAAAATTCATTGTGAAGGTTTGAAGTGTAGTGTGATTTACTTGACGTTGTATTATTGTAGTGAGCAGAAATTATTGTACCAAAACTTAAAGGCACGATAAGGTCATTTTCCATCTATTTAAGGATAGTATAATGTCACTCTTAGCAGTCACCAATGTCGAGAGGCCTAATCTCGACTATTGCAGCACTCCAAATTGATAGGACTTGGAACTCTAACCAAGTAAAAGTCATGAATCAGATGATTCTTTAATTTAACTGTCGATACTTGAACACAGAATTCTATCGTACTTTTAAAATATGGATAACATCATTAACAAAATGTACGTGATAAGATTTATACCTCTGACGATCGACAAATCTCAAATGATCTGTTATTGTAACCGTCATAAGTATTACACTTACAACTCTACAAGTGCTACTAGTCCTCACAATTCAAATTATGCTCGTACTCACTTTTTCACTAATATAGTTACGATAACTTTCTCGATACCCCTACTCAATAGACTAGTTGAAGAGCCTACAATTGGGACAACAATCACATTGCTCATAAGTAGCTATTAATCAACTTCATGTAGTCTAACTGGACTCTCACCATCCCCATCACAGAGAAGGAAATCGTCTGCCTTCCTACGTTGGTTGATTACATTTTTAATATTCTAATAAGAAAACATTTGGTTTCTAAATCTAATGTAATGTAAATATTACTATCTACATAAAGTAAATTTAAAGAGTACCAACACGAGCAATTTTAAAAATAGCACAATGACAACCTTTTTTTGTCTTCTTGGAAATTATATTCAAAAAATAATGTCTAGATTCAAAATAAAAAGAAAAACCAACAAGATATTTTATTTCAAATTTATTAGAATTAGATTGCAATCTAAGCCCTTGTTTTGGTGTAGATTAAAATTAAATTTTTAGTGTATTTTGAAAAAAAAGTGATAAAATGTATAGTTGAAAAATTATTAAACTCATAAAATGTATGTTAAAAAATAATTGTTGACTTTAATTTAAAATTATAATTCGCTTTAATTTACACCAAATAGAGACTTAGTAAATTAATCAAAATTATAAAATTAAAAATTGCTAAACCCTTCTTTATTAACCATCTTAATTACATTATATTTAAAATATGTATTGATTATTAATTATTTAATTATTAAACCTTTCTTTATTAACCATCTTCATTGCATTATTTAAAATTATCGGTTATTAATTATTTATATGCATATATGTTATTTTCAATTTTACCAACTTTTTTATTAGATCTATAATATATTCCCTTCATTCTGTTTATATAGATTGATTTTATTTTTCACATAGATTAAGAAATTTCATTTAATGTTATAGAAAAAACAATTTTTGCAAATAATTTTCCTAATTTACCCTTATTTAATTATCAACACTAATGGTAGTATTTAAAAATAATAGTGATAACTAGGCAAATTAAATACTATGAACCACTTAAACTTTACTCCATTCGAGAATTGTGTATGTATTTGAATGATTCCAACAAGTATGTAAATTAAAATCTATACAATTTTAAGATTGAGTGTGAAAATATGACTATAATTAAACTAATAAAAAAACTCATCGGCTCAGGTTCGGCCCGGAAAAAGCTCGAGCCGGACTCGATTCCATTGAGTCGAGGCTCGGGCCGAGCCCCATTTTGGGGCGTCGGCTCAATCTGGGGCCAGCCCGTCGCTCGTCATCGGCCCGTAACTTTTTACTTTTTTATTATTTTAATTTTTTTAAGTTTAAATGTATTTTTTCATATATTAATATTTAGTTATTATTTATAACACGTATAAATTGCACAAATTTTAAGTACATTATAAAAAATTATAGATTTATAACGAATTAAAAAAAAAGCTCGACTAGGGCCGAGCCTCATTTTTTGGCCGAGCTTTTGCTCGACTCGATTCGGACCCAAAAAAGTTATGACCTGTTTTGCTAGAGCCGAACCCGAGTTTTGAGTTTCGATTCGTGACTCAACTCATTGACATAGCTAAATTAGACAGATTAGATAATAATATATTAGTAAACAAATAAAAACAAATATGTTCCCAATAAAAAAAACATAACTACAAAAATGAAATAAAAAATTAAGGATAGCCAACATATAATATGGGACAGATGGAGTATTAAATATCACATCAAGTGAGAATCATTCATTGGACGATCTTAACCCTACAACAATCCAATTATTTCAATAATACCCTACTTTCGTTTTTCATTATGTAATAAATATTAGAAAATCCTTGTCATATATGAATTTTGTATTATTAATTTTCAATTAATTAACATTCACATTAATATAGACTCAATGCATCTTGATATGTATGAATTCAGAGTTATTATAAATGAATTTATTTGTGTTCATGTATCTATGAATTTTAATGGATGTTTAAATTCATGTATTAACAATTAATTCCCGTGTATCAAATATAGTATGGAAATGTTGCTCATTTATAATATTTCGTCATCACCAAAAATTTAAATCAAATAAGTAGAGTTTCGAGAGTACAATTTCTTTCTCTTAAATTTTTATCATAAATTTTATTTTCTTTAGTTCGTTTGAGACTCATCAAATCCTTCCAA
>CAIGRN010099052.1:0-49886 GCA_903798345.1 Fraxinus anomala
ACATATGGGATACAACAATTAAGTCAATTTGTCAACAATCCTTGCCAAATTCATTGGGATACAGCTATGCATTTGTTGAAATATTTGAAGGGATGTCCTTCTAAAGGATTGTTCTTTCCTATTCAACAAGATTTCTCATTAACAGCTTATTCGGATGCGGATTGGGCGTCTTGTGTTGATACTCGGAGGTCACTTACTGGTTTTTGTATCTTCTTGGGCAATACTTTGATTTCTTGGAAAACAAAGAAACAAAATACAGTCTCACGATCAACAGCGGAGGCAGAATATAGAAGCTTAGCTGCTACAGTTTGTGAACTTCGCTGGATTAGTTATATACTTGCAGATTTTATGATTAACCTGTCTCTCCCAATTCCTTTGTGGTGTGATAACAAATCTGCGCTTCATATTACAGCAAATCCAGTTTTTCACGAATGAACCAAACACCTTGAAATTGATTGTCATCTTGTGCGGGATAAATTCAAGGAAGGTTTTGTCCTTCCTCAATATATTTCGTCTTCCCAACAACTTGCAGATATTTTCACGAAAGCTTTGCCAACTCCTCAGTTTCATTTTCTTACCACCAAGCTGGGTTTAGAAGATTTTCATCACGCAGCTTGAAGGGGGGATGAAGAATTATATTCTTTTTTATTTCTTTATTCACATGCATTATTCACCTTTAGTTAGTTTGTTTGTTTGGACATGTGTCCACCTTTCATTGGTTGCTGTTTTGTATATATGTTTTGGATCCTTACGTCAAAGTTAATGAGAATGAAATAAAAATTCCAGTGAAAAATGCAGCATTCTCTTGCTGCACAAAATCTTTATCCACAAAATTAACAGATAGTCTCAAAGATTTTTTTAAGCATGACATGGGCTTTGATATTGATAGGTAAGATTTATATTTGAACTGTAAATTGTGAGAAATCGTTTGCCAGAAGAAATCGAAAATGCTATTGAAGGTTTAGACTATATTAAAATGATAGACTATTTGTTTTTCAAATGTGTAAATTATTTATAAAATATTATTTACTGTACTAGTTGCAATTGCATCTATCAAGAGCGGCTTTTCGAAATTGAAGTTAATAAAATCATACATTTGATCAACAATGTTACAAGAAATGTAGAATGGATTTGTCATTGTGCCTATTTAAAAAACATTTTAAAATAGATCAATTATAATAGCATAATTGTTAATTTTCTATCAATAATTTTAGAAGAGTAAATATATTTTTGATATTTGAAAGTTTTAGATCATTATTTTTGTATATTTGAATAGTTTTATTTATTAAAAAATATTATTTTTTATTATATATAAAAATTATTTTTGGGACCCAAATTTGAAGTTGCTTGAAAACCGTCAAAATTTTAGAACCGACCCAACAAGAAACATTTGTAACTCGAGAAATACATTTTTTTTACCTAAGCAGAGATTGTTTCTAAACACCAATTCCCACTTTACCCTAGTTTGGTGGAAATTAAAATTTAAATTAAAGTCAGCAATTAATTTTAACTACACATTTCGTTGGATCCATCACTTTTCAATCACATATTTCATCATTTTTAATCAAAATATACTAAAATCTGATTTTAATCTCCACAAAACATGGACTATATCAGAGCAATTTTCATGGGCTTCAAACGCTTGCGTCTTCTTGAGTCTACTTATTAATTGTAATGAAAATTCTAATTTTTTAACAGTTTGGCACTTACGTCCTCAACTTTTTTCGTCGTATTTTCATTTCATTCTTCAACTAATTAGTACATCCGATCCATGACAACGATCAAAAACTCATTAGGAGAGAGTAAAAAAACTTATCGTATTCCTTTTATTTTTAAATTTGAAAGACAAACAATAAATACGAAAGTTCAACAAAATATTTTTCTCGTGTTGACAAAATATATGGGCAGAAACCATCGACATGTACTAATCAATTGAGAGTTAAAGATAAGAATGAGACAAAAAGTTAGGACATAAGTGTAAAAATGGAAAAATATTGAAAACATTTATTGTAATTAAAACGTAGTGCAATGGTTTTATAAGATAAGGGTAAAATTGGATATTGAGGACTTGAGTGCTATGAATAGAAAGGTTGAGGATTACAGCTTTCAAGATAATAAGTTGAGATCTATTTGTTACATTTTCGATAGATTGGGAACCCAACTGTAATTTTACCTAAAATTAGTCAATACCCATTGTCCTAAACCCCAAATCATGAGGTTACAGAGTCTCTACGTTGCGCGGAAGACGTAAAAGTCAGTCAAACTTTCATTATGAATGAAGACGCGTAGCTGTGGTTTTTTCCAAATATTATGACTGATTGATCGTTGACAATTTGTGCTTTCCCACGACAAATATCTGTGGTTATTCAAAGAAAAAGTAGAGTAAGTTAATATATACCTAATTATTTGGTTCCATTTTAATGAGATTTTGAAAAAACGTATATTTTTAAAAATTTGTAGTTAAAAAAAAAGAAAAAAATCTCGAATTTACGTAAAATATCATTTTATTAAATAATGTGATAGAATATAAGAAAAATATATATATTAAAATTAAAATGAAACTCAAACATGGCTAAAGGCAGAGTCGAGTAGAGATGCAAGTACAATTGTGGTTTTCGTTTTACTTTCATTTATTTCTTGTCATCTAAATATTTGAATTTTTTAGCCATGGTTTGGTCTTATTATTTTTAAAATACATTTTTCTATCTCTTATTATTTTTTAATAAAATAATATTATACGTAAATTTAAAATTTCTTATTATTTTTTAACCACACATTATTCTTCAAAATACATTTTGGACAAAAAATAGACTCAAATTGGCTCTTAATAAAACACACAACTTATTTTCCTATTAGTCTTATCAAACACAGAAGCAACAATACGTGAATATGAGGGCATCTCCAATGAGTTTGTTTTTTCCTTTTTTCAAACTCCCTGTAGCTTGTTTGTAATCATAATAGAGTCGGACAAAGTGATGATTGTTGGGGATAATGATGAACTAAAAGTTTGATGTGCAGAATCTGGTTTTGAGATCAAAATATAGCAGTAGCAGACCATGTTGGCCTTGAGCATCTCTGCGTATTTTTTGTTGTTTTGCTCTCTCTTTTTCTTTAGCACGAGAAGGGTTAGCTCCATGAATTATCTTCGTCATGTCTGCCCAAATAAAACTACGTACAGTCCTAATAGCACCTATCAATCCAACTTGAATCAACTTCTCCTTACTTTATCCTCAAATGCTACCCAGGAGAATGGATATTATAACTACACTGTTGGCCACAGCCCTCCTGACACAGTCTATGGTCTCTTTCAATGTAGAGGTGATGTTAACACCGATGTTTGTGAGAAATGTGTTAAAAGTGCAACAACTGTAGTCTTGCAAATTTGTCCCAACGAAAAAGAGGCAACAATTTGGTATGCTGAATGCGTGATACGATACTCAAATCGATCCATATTCTCCAGGGTGGATTTGTCATTTGAGGTATACCAATTTAATACTGAGAATATCAGCGATAATCCACATAATCTCATCTATGTATTAGTCGGTACGATGAATGAGACATCACATCAGGCTGCTAATAAATTCTCTGGCAAGAAATTTGCTACGAACGATGCCGACCTTACGGCATCTGTGAAATTGTATACCCTGGCACAGTGCATGCCTGATCTTTCTAGTGAAGATTGTGACATCTGCCTTGAAAATGCCACCTCCAAGTTACCATCATGTTGTGAAAATAAGAAAGGAGCAAGCGTTTATTCCTCTAGCTGCTATATTAGGTATGAGATGTACCCCTTCTACAATATCACGCCCGTCCCTGCACCTTCACTTGCGCCTAATAGCAAACAAGGTAATGTCCTAATGTAACATCTCTTTTACCTCAATTCTCCCGCATAATTAAACACTTAATAGGGTTCCTAACATAGTACTACATATGTCTGGATATCTCCATCCATTTTTACATGAATTTTAAGTTCAACATAGGCTAAAAACTTGTTCTGAGTCTGGGTTTTATTTTTTGAAGATACTCAAAACAACTATAGATAGAAGCAAGTATTGATATCCCAATTTACATTTTTGTTCTTAATACAGGAAACAGGGGAATCTCAAGACAAGTTATTATTGCTATCGTTGTTCCAATTGTTGTTGTTTCCTTAGTGGTCTTGCTGGTAGGCTTACGTTTCTTGACTGGGAGAACGATGAAGAAGAAACAATATGGTACTATAAAGGAGAGAAATGGTAAGCCACGAATGGTCAAAAAGGAAAAGTAGAAAAATTCCCTTTTGATCTAATCTCTGTACACGGTATTTAGATGGTGTGATAGCGTGAAATGAGCTGATTTACCTTTTTTACATATTCAGCAGTTTTTGCTGATTGCATCGATCATTAGTTTTGCACGTTCGTTTTTTTTTTAACTCATGATTTGTTGTTTTTGTATGTAGAAGAAGATGAAATTTCGACGGTTGAAGCCCTGCAATACGAGTTAAACACTATTGATCTAGCTACTACCAGCTTTTCTGCTGACAATAAAATTGGAGCAGGTGGATTTGGTGACGTGTACAAGGTAATTTAAGAAATATATAGTTTCTCCATGTTTGGCATAATATAATTATCCTATTTCGCTGCTACTTCGCATTCACACTTTCTTGGATAGTTGAACAAGCATATGGCTTGTAGTATTAAGACTTGAAATTTCAACTTATGGTCAAAATCTATTATGAGTAGCCCAATCCTGTATATGTTAGCACTAAAGTCAATGTGATATTTATCCCTTTAAATAATTGTACTATATTACTATTTAATACTATATATCAAGCAATGTATATAGGGTATCCTTCCAGATGGACGAGAGATAGCTGTGAAGAGACTTTCTAAAAGTTCAGCACAAGGTGCAAAAGAATTTAGGAATGAGATTGTAATCGTTGCCAAGCTTCAACACAAGAATCTAACAAGATTACTAGGTTTTTGCTTAGAAGGAGAAGAGAAGATTCTCATATACGAATTTGTGCCAAATAAAAGTCTTGATCACTTTCTATTCGGTAAGCATCAATGTGAACACTGTTGTTCATTGAATTTCCATGCATTTGCAGCCATGAAACCTGCATCAGAATTTCAAAGTTATTCCCAATCAATGCTAATTATCTTGATTCATTTCCTTCATGAATGTAAAGATCCAGAAAAACAGCGGCTCTTGGATTGGTCAAGACGTTACAAGATCATTGAAGGAATAGCAAGAGGAATGCTTTACCTACATGAAGATTCTCTTCTTAAAATTGTACATCGTGATCTCAAAGCTAGCAATATACTCTTGGACGGAGACATGAACCCAAAAATATCGGATTTTGGCATGGCAAGGATTTTTGATGTTGAACAATCTCAAGAAAATACTATTAGGATTGCTGGCACATAGTAAGCTCTACTTTATATTATTTTCAATATCAACATTTATCTACCCTTATTATCTGGAATCATATTTTTTTTCTTGTAGTGGTTACATGGCTCCAGAGTACGCATTGCATGGTCAATTCTCAATAAAATCTGACGTCTTTAGTTTTGGAGTCCTAATTTCGGAAATCCTAAGTGGTAAGAAGAGTAACAGCTTTTACAAATCACATGGTACAAGAGACCTTATAAGCTATGTGAGTGCAAAGTTCAATTCCACTTGTAAATTAGGGTACTCGAATGTTCATATTAAAACATATTATTAGGTAAATATGAAAAAAAAAAATCTAAATTAATCAAATAGGTTTTAAGGCTAGTTTTGTTTGCACAGGCTTGGAAGCTTTGGAGAAATGGTGCACCCTTGGAATTGATGGATCCAACTTTGCAACAGTCTTATGTTTTGGATGAAGTCATTCGATGCATCCAAATTGGCTTATTGTGTGTTGAAGAAGATGTCAATAAAAGACCAAAAATGGCGTCAATACTTCTTATGCTTAAAAGTTACTTGGATAATTTACCTATTCCTCTACGACCTGCATATTTTATTTCGAGTGGATCAGATAGCATGGCAAGAGAGACAGACCCCAATCAATCACAATCTATAAATGAAGCATCAATCAGTGAAGTGTGTCCAAGATAGTCAATTATGTGCCATTGACATATTGTTAGATGTGGAAATGTACATTTCAAAAAGGCAAATCATTTGTACAGTCTTATTTATGAGAAGATTACATCCTGAGCATTTGATAATCTTAAAATACCTCAATTTTTCATTGTCGCCTCTTCGTATTCAATGCCTTTAATTTTACTGTCAAAGCAAGTAATTTTTTCATTTAAAAGTGGAAAACGTAAAACGTGTATGAAAAAAAAAAAAAAAAATCACTTAAAAAGTAACGTTTATTCTTCCTAAGCTTGACATATTTTTCATTTGTTGTTGCTATTGTTTCAATAAGCTTTTTACCCCATTCCCAAAACTTATAAAGAGAAAAATTGAGGCAGGGCTGATTTTCAAAAAAAAAAAATTGGTAATGCAATTTTTCTCTATTCTCTTTCCGGTTATTTTATTCGATTCAAAACTTTTCAATCACACGTCTCATTAACTTTTATCAAAATCTACTAAAAATATAACAACCGTTTGATAGAGATTTTAATTTAAGTCAAAGTCAATAATTAATAATAACTACACATTTTATGGAATGCATAACTTTTCAATGACACATTTTATAACTTTTATCATAATCTACTAAAAAATTAATATTAATCCACATAAAAGGGGCTTAATTTTAACAGTTTTGCTATATTTATATCTTGATTGATAGTTTTGTTTACATTCTATAGTGTCACACACATTTTTGACATTGATTTAAATAACACTTAAAATTGTCAATGACCTCAATTTTTACGCATCGTGAAATATCAACCGAGATGTACAAATAAAATTATACAAGTAGTTTAATTCTAATTTTAATTCTCATCAAACAAGGGGCAAAAGTAAAAGCTGATCAAATCAACTAGAATTTTATTTATTAAGCCCCTCTTTCAAATCAACTAGCATTTTATTTTTTAAGCCCTTGTTTAACAATCATAATTTGGGTAAGATGAAGTTTTGAATAATGAGTTTTTAGATAATGTATGATTAAAAGTAAAACAAAATTTTGGACTTACGAGTATAATATTTTATTGAATAAACACGTGTGATGAAAAATAAATATATAGGATAAAAAATTTTAAGTTAATGATTATCAAATCAGAGCTTACCAAGAAAAAAGCATCTATCAAATTAACTATTAAGAAAATACTTTAATAGTGATACCAAAGCGCGATTATTCCTTACTATCTTAAAAGAGGCAATCCACCATTTACTGTTAATAGATGAAGATTTTTTATCCCAATCTTATCCATATCCATCATCCACTATTCATTCACGAATCTTTTCCACAAAAGGGTAATATGAACTTTCTCGTACCCACAATTGTTGACTCTTTTTATGTCTCTGAAAAGAAAGGAAAAAGAAAAAATGAAAACAACCATTTACTATTGGTAGTCAATTATAAGCTTAATTGTATTCATGTTTCTTCGAACACAAACTAAATCTATACAGAAAAATATAATTACAATTGTCTCGAACAGATCAAATTAATCCCATAGTCGTCCAATTTTTCAGAATACAAAAAATATTAGAAGGTATAAACACGAACCTGAGAAAGAGAGGCAGTGGCAAGCGACGCAGCAGAGTAGCGAAGAACATCCTCTCGTGTCCGTGCTGCACGGATACTGGTGTCCGCGCTCCAGGTGGATTCCAGCTATACACGAGGTAAAATATCTACTCTTTTAATCTACTTTTATCTATCTTCTATTCTAAGAATGAAACCCTTCTCTTTCCCCTCTCTTCCCTTTTTCCTTTCGTTTTTTCTTTCCATTGAAGAGCATCTCCCTCTTCCTAAACACAATGTGAGAATCTAAATACACTCCAAGGCACATAAATTGCTCTCTTTTAAGAGATGTTTCTTTCTTATCCAATGATGTCACAATGGGGTTTAAATGAAAATCTCTTTCGGGATACAATGAAGGTATTTGATTCAAACTGTAACAGTTTGATCAAATCAAAAAAATAATATATGAGAGAACTAATGATGCCAAGGGAATAAAATGGCTATGTTCGTTGGAGAAAAGTTGTAACTTCCAACAGACACAAATCTTCAACACAAACACAAAAATCAGAATTCCCTTTCGACAGTGGGTTGGAGTTAGGGTGGAGGTGCAATCGACCGTTCAAAGACTCAAAGGTGGTGGGGAAGGGGTTGGAACGAGTCAATGTGGTGGTTAATCCCAAGAAGCCGATAGGCTACTTCCAAATTATTTGCACAAAATCATCATGATGTTCTTCTGTATTTTGTTACATTTTTATAAGATTTATTATTAAATGGGATTTTTTTTTTCCTATTGTCATTTCGAATTTTTCTTCATGTTTCCAAAAGCACGAGAGAATCGGTACTGAAATAGACTACCGTCGACCTCAGGTATGTCAAATTTCATAGTGGTTTCATTTTTGGCTTATATGTTTCTTCAGTTTAGGTTTGTTTCTTGTTAAGAAAGCTCTTCTCTCTCATTAATTTTTCACACCAAACATGCTAACATTACCTTCAAAACAACACAACCCGTGCGAGCAAGAAACTAGTAAACTTAAAAATGTTTTTCCATTCTCAAGAAGGCATAAAAGAAGAGACAAAACCAGTCGTCGAAGAGTGCAAGATCGAAGTATACCCTCCTTTAAGCCTTTGCTTTCTACTCTTTCTTTCTCATCCATGGAATTTCAAGCATTTTCTTCTTCTTTTTTTCTTCTTCTTCTTCTTATCAATAGAAATAAACCCTTGCAACTTGAAATATGCTTCTTTTACCTCGGAGTCAGAGGAGACTGTTTCTGAACACCAATTCCAACTACAACATTGCATTTTTCATGGGCTCCAAATACTTGCTTCTGCTTAAGTCTACACTCGCGCCGGTTTCACATACACATAATTATGCGGCCCCTTTTTCTTCAACTTCGCAACCTCGGTTATTTTGTACTCATAGGAAAAATATAGCATTTTGTACTTCTTCGATAGCCATATCTCCAATTCATCGGATGACCTCTGGGTTGAGTTATTACCCTCGTGCTGCCATGCCTATACCCAGACCAGGTTTTTTAATTCCTTTTTTGATGTTTTATTCCCTCATAATCTATTTGCTGCATTATTAATGTATAAAAATTGACTGTCACACGAAGGTACAACTAGTTAAGTGGAGAGAGCATTTTTATAGCTTTACTGTTAAACCATTTTCTTTCTTTCAAAACTCATTTGGTATTTAAGTTTGTTTATCTAATTTGATACTAAAGTAAGCGGGTATTATACACATTGGATAAAAATAGGGTAAAGCTGAATTCTTAGCATTGTTTGAAGAAAACTTCATTTACAATTTATAGAAAGAGAAACAAAAATACGGTATCACAAAACTACTGCAACATCATCATAGAAGTGGTACCATCATTTGAAGATAATGAATGTGGCTAGTTTCGTCTGTTCTGTTTTTTAATGGATTTTGAAGATTATTTTTATTTGATTTGGTCTAGTTTCTGGAGTCGTTTTGGAGATCCCGGAGCAGCAAGTGCTAGAATCGGAGCAGTTGAGGATGTTAAAGCAGAAGTTGGAGGAGATTGGGATTGATGGAGATGCTAGTAAGCCAGGGCAATACTATGATTTAACATGTCCAAGCGTACGTGCTTTTAAATATTCTTTTGCGTAGAGACTTGTCATGTTTCAGTTTATTCAGCTATAACATTTTTGCGATTTAGTAACAAACATAGTTTATTCGGCTATACTGAATGGTTATTACTTATCCTTTTTTAATTTTGACTATATGTGCGGAATTAATTAATCAAAAGTAATAAGTCACTTTTAATTATTTCTAAATGATAAGCATACATGTTCAATTATCATATGTTTGAATACTACAGTAATAAAGAAAACAATAAATAACGGACACCAAAATGGTGACGGTGAAATCCCAAATGGGTAAAAATTTCGAGACCAATCCAGTTACCTCCACTATAGATAATATAGATTACAGTCTGTTTCTAACCTAGCAAATTTCATTAATTCCCGCCGTTATAATTCTTGTAATCTCCAAGATGTGTTGTACACACTAGCCTCCTGATCTTCTACAGTTAGATGTTGTCTAGCCAACTCCACTAGACTTCTTGATCTACTTTCTGTAACTTCCAAGATCTGTTGTCTCCTTCCAACTTCCCAATCTTCTTCAATTATCTCTTCCAAGTGGAATTACAAAAATCTCCAATTCTTGTGTTTTCATGTGCTTGCAGTCGACCTCTCCTAATGCCCAATCAAGAGAGTACCTTCCTCAAAGTGTTAAGGGTGTCGGGTGTTTTAGATTCACAAATCTTGATATTTTTCCAAAATTTGGTTGTCAGATCTCAAGAATGATATGAATGATTCTACCAATGAATTGTATTCTTGGATCTCTCAAAAGATGATATGAATATGTTATACCAATGAGTTACAATGAGACAACCACTAATTTTCATGCAAGAGCATCTTGTATTTATAGTTGGAGGTGTATGAGTAGTATGGGCCGTGTAAAACTTTCCAAAATTGCGAACTAGGGTTATCCACGTAACACTCGAGCGAAGGGACTTGTTACTTGAGCGAAGGCTATGTCGCTCGAGCGACGCCTGGGTGAGAAGCCTGTGACAATGGTTCTATTTATGTCGCTCGGGCGATGGCCAGGCGTGAGGCTAGTGAAATTTCGACACCGCTTCTTCCTTGTTTCCAAAATCGAACTCAAACCCTAGGCTACCAAACTAAATTATACAAAATTGCACTTCATTCCTTAACTTTTAACATGTTCAATTAAGTCATTTTTGTTCATAGAATTGCTAATTACAATATTTAACCTAACACTAGGTCATACCCTTTTATATATTTACAATTTTTTTCAGAATGTTTTTATACACATAGTTAATTGATAGAGGACTAATATTTGACAATCGAAGAAAAATGAACTTTGCATCGTCTAATACTGCGAGCCATAAGTGGTCGTAGGGTACATTTCCAAAGGGATGAGAAATAGTAGTGAAGAGACTTTCTAGAAGTTCAGGGCAAGGTGCAAATGAATTTAAGAAAGAAGTTATTGTGATTGCCAAGCTTCAACACAGGAATCTAGTAAGATTACTAGGATTTTGCTTGGAAGGAGAAAAAAAGATACTTATATAGCCCAATAAAAGCCTGATTACTTTCTATTTGATTAGTGTCAATCTTGATATATTTACTTTTTTTCACCTCAATTTATTGAAATCCTATACATTGGCTGCCGATAAACATGAATTCACCCAAGAAGATATAGAGAAATATAATTTCTTAATTCCTATTTTTAATGAATGGCCTTTTTTAACGGTGAATGCAAATTATTAACCTGATTTATTCTCTTAATGATTGTAAAGATCCAGAAAAATGGTAACTGTTGGATTGGTCGATACATTACAAAATCATAGGAGGAATAGCACGTGGAATAATTTACCTTCATGAAAACTCTCGTATATGTATTATACATCGGGATCTCAAAGTAAGCAATATATTATTAGGTGGAGATGTCAACCCAAAAATATTGGATTTTGGCATGGCAAAAAAATTCGGCATTGATCAATCTCAAGGAAATACAAGGGGGATTGTCGGGACATAGTAAGTTCTACTTAACATTTTTTGTGCATATCTTCATTAATCTTGACTTGTATATGACGTCGAATGGGATTGTACGTGGTTATATGGTTTCAGAGTACGTAGTGCGTGACAACTTCTCAGTAAAATCTGATGTTTTAAATTTTGGCACCATGGTTTTGGAAATCATAAGAGGCGAGGATAATAACACAACTACAAATTAGATTGTACAAGTCAGGGCATGATAAGCTATGTGAGTGCAAAGTTTTACTTCTTTTTGTAAATTTAGGATACTTAAATGTGCATATTATAACTCTAGGTTACCAACATGTTGTAAATAAAATATTTATATCTATTTATAAAAATATTAACTTCATCTTAACCTACTTTTGCCTGAACAGGCTTGGAGACTAGAGAGATAGTAGACCCTTGGAACTGATGGATCCAACTTTGCTGGAGTCTTATGTGTTGGATGAAGTCGTTCAATGCTTCCAAATTGGCTTAGTGTGTGTTCCAGAAAATGTTGATAAAAGATAAAGAATGGCATCGGTACTTGCTATGCTTGCTTACTCAAATGCTCTGCCTCTTCCACGTCGACTTGCATTTTGTTTTTCGAATAGTACAGATAGCACAACAAAAGAGCTAGATCCCAACCAGCCCATGTCTATAAATGAAGCATCGATAAGTGAAATGTGTCCAAGATAGTAGAATACGTGTTGAGAACTATGAGATATCTCAAAAGAGAAAAATCATATCACATATTAGTGTAAAAGTTTTAAGACAATTTTGTGTCTAGGTTAATATTTAGATGGAATTACTTAAAAATGTCTGTAATGTCAGGAAATTGGAAAACTGACTCATTGACAAACATTATGAAGAGTTTTTGGAGAAATGAGTTTTGAAATAGTAATGTTTTGGGAAATGTGTGATTGAGCCCTTGTTTGATGGCTATTATTTGAAAAATTTGAGAGTTTTGAATAGTGATTTTTGAAGAATGTATGATTAATTAAAAAAAAGCTTGAATTTACGTACAAAATATTTTATTGTGTAAATGTGTGATTGAAAATGAGTATGGGAGTTAAAAGTTTTGAAATAATGATGGTCAAATATAGCTAAAAAATAGGAAAATATTTTAAGTTTACGCGCAAAATATTTTATCGTGTGAATGTGTGATTGGAAATTAATTTGAAAAAAAAAAAAGAATACCCAAATATTTTCCATCCAATTTTAAAAAGAGTGTATTTTATTTTTGTGAGACGTACAAAATAACACGATAGCATAGAAAAAGTACTGAGAGAAGTAAGAAAAGTCAACGGAGAGTTGTGGTTTTACACGGTTGAGATAACATCCAAAATTGAAAATTTCACGTGGGTCCCATTACTTGACTAACAATTCGTAGTTACATATCTCCCAATACACGTTTCCTTCTAGAATTGCTTTGACTAATCAACGAGCAATTCGTAGTTACAAGACTCCAAAGTATATAATACGTGGCAATTTCGCATTAAAATCCGATTTTTTTGTTTATTATTTAATTATTTAATGTGATTAATAGCTAATTACTATTTTTCCCTTTTAAAATTGATTAAAATGTGGTCAAAATCAATTTTTTGAGTCAACTGACGGTATTTTGGATGGAAACCGTTCAAAAGAGCTTCTTATGCAACATTTCAAAAGGTTAGGGGTGACGATTGCAATAAATCAAACGTTTGGAAAAAGTCTGCAAGTATTTTAAAGGTTTGGAGCTTTTTCTACAATTATTCCTAAATAAATATTTATTTATAATAATATTAACTTCATCTTAACCTACTCTTGCCTGAACAAGCTTGGAGACTTTTGGAGAAATAGTGCATCTTTAGAATTTATGGATCCAACTTTGCTAGTCTTATGTGTTGGATGAAGTCGTTCAATGTATCCAAGGCTCGGTCGAGTGGTACCAAGGCCGTCTCTTTAAATAACGCATCAACCAGTGAATTAGGCCGGATAAGTCGAGTATGCAGTCAAGTGGATTAAGTCAATGCTAAAATTTGGCGTTAACCGTCTAATAATTAATACTATGTTTAATTGCAGAATTGGTCCTATTTGATTATTTGACTGCCACTAAGTTTTAAAAGTCTAAAACTTCATGAAATCAGCAGCCAGTCCTGTCCTCATCAAAGATAATGTCGCAGCCATCTCTTGTACTCACCAAACATGTACAATTTGATTATGTCAAATTATTCACATTTACCCTGCGTATAGCATGTAATCTGATAAGTGTAGTTTCTACACTTATTTGAGATCCTAAATAATAATATTTTATTATATTTTGGATAAAATTCTATCTAATTTATGTTATTTTGTATTTTGTATGTAAAACTTTAAGTTTAATAAAGAATTGAAGAAAAGAATACAAAAGTGACGAAAAAATGACAAAATTCAAAAATAAAACCATGGAGAGAAATAATACATTAAATAGGTTGGAGTTAAATGTGCCACAATATACTTGTATTGGAAATTTTAATTGAACCTCAATGTAGCTGAAATATATACGTATATATACCCACACAAAGAAACAGAGAAAATGGGGGAGGAAAAAGAAAACAAAAGACGACTGTCGACAGGAAAGAGAGAAAAAAAAAAGAGAGAGAAGAGAGAGGCTGCCAGAGAGAGAAAGAAAAGAAAAGAAAAAAGAGGGAAGAAAAAGAGAGAAAACTACTGCTGAAACAGGAGAAATGCACGGACGGAAAAAAGAGAGGGGGAGGACGGCTGCCAGAAAGAAAGAAAAGAAAAAAAAAGGAAGAAAGGAGATGGCAGACACGAGTAGTTTCACGTTTCTTCAATTTTTGTTGATGTCGTTATTATGGCATAACAATTTAGTCGTAATCATTTATCTTTCTATTCAAGATTTTTGTGATTTTTTCTTATATGTGTTCGTTTTATTGTGAGTTTAATGCATTGAATTATTTGATACTAATTTGATGATTATATGAGTCTTTTACAAATCGAGATGCGAGTTTGAGATTTATAACTTATAATAAAATTCGATAAATTAATATAACGTGTAAAGATACATATACTAATTAATGCGATCATAATATGAATTCTTAGAACTAGTGTTTCGTTTAACTAAAGTTGATTCCCATAAAGATATGGAATTTAATTAGTTAAATAGGCTCAATAAGAACTCGAGATGGGTAAATTTAATACAATAGAATGATTCGATTGAACACTACATTAGGTTATGAATCTTGAATTAAGAATTAAGGTGATCAATAGATGAAATTGTTATGCCCTAATATTTATCACATATTTGAATCTTCAATCAACCGTTATTTGTAATTTTTTTATATTTTCAATTAGTTAAAAGTAGTTAGGAAAAATAATCACAACCATCGTAATTATTTACTTGATTTTATCAAATAGCAGTTAGAAAATTTTGATTAAGTCCTGAAGTATAGTCTTCGTATGAACGATATCAAGACTCAAAGCTCTACTATACTGCTTGTTATGATATCATATACTTGCGATATAAAAAATGCAATATAGTCTCATTTCTTGCCTCATCCCAACTAGAACTTCTGGAATATAGTGATCCTCGGTCAATTTATTACATCTACAGTTCACGAACGCTACCTTAAAAATTTAGACAACCTGTTGCAGCACAAAAAATATAAATTCTAACAATCGTGCATGTTTTGTATGTAGTACTAAGCCTGATTAGACATCATATTGAACAAAAGTTAACTTATTTTTCTTCTTTAATATCGTCTAATATTGTTCTATCCACCTTACCAAACATATCATCACATATTAATAGATTATCCTATTTTATTATTGGTTGGGTTAAATTCCAAAATCGATGAAGAGAAGCAATTGAGTGGACGTTGGAAAAATATAGAATTTTGAGGCTCACTAATGTCAAGAGTGTTAAAAGTCGAATATTAGTAGCCAATCCTGTTTTCATCAAAGCTATTGTCAATTCTATCTCTTGGTAATTTCAAAGAAATTAACTCATTCATAAAGTTTACAGTTTCGTTTCGCTATTAATCATAATATACAGCCGAACAAAGTGAGGAATGTTGGAGTGAAATTGAATGGTAAAACAAAAAGAGCTGTTGAGATCAAAATATAGCAGTAGCAGACCATGTCAGCCTTGAGCATCTCTGCGTATTTTTTGTTGTTTTACTCTCTCTTTTTTTCTTTAGCACGAGAAGGGTTAGCTCCCGGGATTATCTTTTTCATTTCTGCACAAATACAACTACATACAGTCCTAATAGGACCTATCAATCCAACTTGAATCAACTTCTCCTGACATTATCCTCAAATGCTATCCAGAAGAATGGATATTATAACTACACTGTTGGATACAGCCCTCCGGACACAGTCTATGGTCTCTTTCTATGTAGAGGTGACGTTATCACCGATGTCTGTCAGAAATATGTGGAAAATGCTACAACTGTAATCTTACAACGTTGCCTCAACGAAAAAGAGGCAACTATTTGGTAAGATGAATGCATGTTACAGTTCTCAAATCGATCCATATTCTCCAGGGTGGATTGGTCGTTTGGGTTAATCTTGTCTAATACTCCGAATATCAGTGGTAATTCATATAATTTCATCTATGTATTAGTAGGTACGATGAATGAGACGGCACTGCAGGCTGCTAATAAATTCTCTGGCAAGAGATTTGCTACGAAAGATGCCAACTTTACGGCATCTGTGAAATTGTATACCCTGGCACAATGCACACCTGATCTTTCTAGTGAAGATTGTGACACCAACCTTGAAAATGCCACCTCCGAGTTACCATCATGTTGTGAATATGAGCAAGGAGTAACAATTATTCCCCCTAGCTGCCATATTAGGTATGAGATATACGCCTTCTACAATACCACAACCGTCCCTGCACTTGCGCATAATAACAAACAAGGTAACGTCCTAATGCAAAACATCTCTTTTACGTCAATTGTCCCGCATTATTAAACACTTAATAGGGTTCCTAACCTAGCACTACATGTCTGTATATCTCCATCAATTTTTCAGAATTTTAAGTTCAACGTAGGCTAGAAAACTTGTGCTAAGTCTGGGTTTTATTTAACAGCTGCATGGGCGAGGCCTCAACACTTTCCGCGCGTCCACAAATTTTTTGTCGATTATCACAAAGTTTTCCCAACTATATACGGTCCAAATCCTCTATCATTATATGTTTTGAACAATACAATAAATGTCTATTTGGTAAAATAGATTAGACATTAAGAAATAAAAAGGAAGTTAAAATCGTATACCTAACATTTAGGTCCTTGAGATGATTCTAAATCTCCATCACAACAGAGATACCTCTGTTTATCGCTCTCGAAACATTTTCAAGAGAGTTTTTATTTCTAAGCTTACGTTTCTTGGCTAGGAGAACAATGACGAAGAAACAATATGGTACTATAAAGGAGAGAAATGGTAAGCCATGGATGATTCGAGTGATATTTTTCTATTATTATTTTTGTAATTTATATATTAATATTCTATGCTAGATCCTTTTTGTATTGGATGAAGATGAACCCTATTGTTTATTTGTTTTAATTCAATACTAGCAGTATAGTTTATTTCTTGCGTTTCTTGATTAATTTTACTTACCCATTGCATTATTTAATTGACTGGCTGCCAATTAGATAATTAGTCGCTTAATATAATGTTAGAAGACTCAAAATGAGTTTAGAACGCAGTAAAATTAACATAAGTACAATATATATTATGAATAACATTTATCACATGTACAATCATATAGATAATCTAAACTTTCATCATTTCTAATCATTCAAATTCGGGTTAGGAATAGATTCTAGTCGTTGTTATAATAGATTTAATTTGTCTTAAAAAATGAAATTATATATCATAGTTTTATCTATTGTTAAGAAGGCATGAACGAAACAAGATTACAAATTAAGAATTGAAATAGATGGCAATAGGCGGATTCGAGATCAAATATAATTATCTATAAATTGATAAAAATCAGATTTTTACAGCTTTCTTAGATTAATTAAATATAAAATAAAAGGAAACTATCTTTTGTTCATATAATTCAAATTTTATAAAAAGTTAGTAAATTTGAATTGAATTTATTCTCTGTGGGACGATACTCTCAACTAATTAATTATATTACTTGTCAACGATCTCGTATGCTTGCAGGTTTCAAACGAACAGATATGGAGTATTTTAAGAATAATGATATTTATACATTATTGTCTACATAATGATGTACATATAGATAACGTGGAAGAGAGAAAAAGATTATAGTAATTGAATTTCTTTTCTTTTCGTCTCTTTTTCTTCTCTTTCTCTTTTTTTCATGTCATCTATCTGTATATTTTTATTTATACAATAATGTACAAATAGCATTACTCTTATTCTAATTACGAAATATTTTTTAAATGATATTTAAAATAATAATAAAAATAAGTAACATCTTTTACGCTTAAACCTCACCTAAATTTGTAAAGCTAGAAACTTGACCTCCACATTTAACCATACTTTACACTTTTTTAGAATACTGATATAGTGTGATCAAATCAGTTAGCATTTTATTTATAAGCATAATAAAAAAGCACGTGATTCAAAATATTCAGAATAAGAAATACCTAAAAAGTAAATTAAAGGAAAATTGATGCATACCCAAACATAATGTACATCTAGCATGACATTCCCCAAATGTGGGGGAATTTGTGGGAAAAGTGAGGTAAAATCAATAATGTAAATCGTGTCATATGGAAGGGAAAATGCATTTGTATAAAGAAAGATAACAAAAGTGGCCCAAGCGCCCCCACCAATAAGGAGGCGCCATCTCCCATTTTGTTAACCGTTTTTATAACCCTTTTTTGTAAGGGTAGCATGGATCCATAGAGAGAATCATTAATCAAGTTGTAGCCCATAAGGTAAATGTGACATGACTGACTGACGCTAAAAATTAAAACTTAAAAATTGTTTATTTCTTCTCAAGAAGGCAGAAAAGAAGAGACAAAACCAGACGGCGAGAAAGAGTGCAAAGCGAAGTACGCCCTTTCTTTAAACCTTTTCTTTCTGCTCTTTCTTTCTCATCCATGAAATTTCAAGCATTTTTGTTTTCTTCTTCTTAATGATCGGCGGAGTAGCTGATATATTAATTTTTTTTCGGTTTTCAGCCTAACTTTCCTCTTTCTCTTTATTTTATTTATTTATTTATTCTTTTTGTTGTATCTTTCATTTGTCATGTGAGCTTTCAACTTTTATTTTATTTTCTCTACTTGTTTAATCATCCTCAGTTTCTCATCCCTAAATTCAACACTTTGCAAATTTTCTAACTTATATTTACAGTCTTTGACAGTTATACTGACATGTACAGCCTTTCAATTTTTATTTTATTTTCTCTATTTATTTTTCGTCCTCTACAAAGCAATAAATTTTTTTTCATAATAATATCAAAAGGTCTAACACTTAAGTTACTCCACAAAGAAAAGTCGTGTTAAAAGTGTTAAAATAATAAGATTTTAAACACTTGAAATAATAAGTCACTTTAAAACACTTGGTGAAACTATCTGATGATCTTAACGTATTTAGAGATGCTAAAGTTTGTCTTTGACTATGGATTTTGATTCGTGTTTGGTATGTTTATTTTAATACTATATATTTTCTGCCATTAATAGAGTAATTAAATATTGCAAAATGAGAATATGTATATTGATGCTATTAGTCATTTGAAAGAACTCGTTTCATTTTTTCATACATACAAAGAATCTAAATTTGAATATAACAATATTACTGCTAAAAAAAATTGTTGTTTAAATGAAAATCGAACTACATTTTAAGAAAAACGTATTATTCATAGAAAGAGAAACTTTGATGAAAATGTCAATTATGAGATAATACATTCACCCGAAGAATATTTTAGAGTTGATTCTTTATTATATATATTTGATCAAATTCTTTCTTCACTTAAGTTAAGGTTAAAACAACTTCAAAAATATAAAATGTTTTTGGGTTTCTGTTTGATAAAAAAAAAAAATGTAAATTGCAGATGATAAATTTTGGAAGCACGTGTGATAGTCTCAAAGATTTTTTTAAGCATTACATGGGTTTTGATATTGATAGGTAAAATTTATTTTTGGGCTGTAAATTGTGAGAGATCGTTAACCAGAAGAAATCGAAAATGCTATTGAAATTTTAGACTATATTAAGATGATAGACTATTTGTTTTTCAAATGTGTATAGAATATTATTTACTATACTAGTTACAATTGCATATGTCAAGAACGGCTTCTCAAAATTGAAGTTAATAAAATCATACATTTGATCAACAATGTTACAAGAAATGTAGAATAGATTTGTCAATGTGCCTATTTAAAAAACATTTTAAAATAGATCAATTATAATAGCATAATTGTTAATTTTCTATCAACAATTTTAGAAGAGTAAATATATTTTTGATATTTCAAAGTTTTAGATCATTATTTTTGTATATTTGAATAGTTTTATTTATTAAAAAATATTATTTTGTAGTTGCCCTAAAACCCTCAAAATTTTAGAACCGACCCAGCAAGAAACATTTGTAACTCGAAAAATACATTTTTTTTTTTTTTACCTAAGCGGAGATTGTTTCTAAACACCAATTCCCACTGGACCCTAGTTTGGTGGAAATTAAAATTTAAATTAAAGTCAACAATTAATTCTAATCACATATTTCGTTGGATCCACTACTTTTCAATCATATATTTCGTCAATTTTTTTTATCAAAATCTACTAAAGCCCCTGTTTGGTCCACATTATTTTTTACATTCTCATTATTCTACTCATTTTCAACCACACATTCTTCAATAAAATAATATTTTCTATCACATCAATAATTTTTCCTTCTTTTTCAACAACGTATTCTCCAACAATCTACTATTTCAAAATACATTCTTCCAAATTAATATGACTCAAACATATCCAAAATCTGATTTTAATCTCCACTGAACATGGACTATATCAGAGCAATTTTCATGGGCTCCAAACGCTTGCTTCTTCTTGAGTCTACATATTAATTGTAATGAAAATTCTAATTTTTTAAACAGCTTTGCACTTGCGTCCTCAACTTTTTTCGTCGTATTTTCATTTCAATCTTCAACTAATTAGTACATCTGATCCATGATAACGATCAAAAACTCATTAGGCGAGAGTAAAAAAACTTATCGTCTTCCTTTTATTTTTAAATTAGAAAGATAAACAATAAATACAAAAGTTCAACAAAATATTTTATTCTCGTACTGACAAAATTTATGGGCGGAAACCATTAACATGTACTAATCAATTGAGAGTTAAAGATAAGAATGCAACAAAAGTTTGGGACATAAGTGTAAAAATGGAAAAATATTGAAAACCTTTTTTGTAATTAAAACGTAGTGCAATGGTTTTATAAGATAAGGGTAAAATTGGATATTGAGGTCTTGAGTGCTATGAATAGAAAGTGTGAGGAAAAATACCTCGAGAAACCTTGATTTCGGGCTCAAAAAACATCTAAACGAACACCACACTACCAAGACTCGACCCAAAACTTCCACTCTTTATTTGCTCCACATTTCATCCCCACAAAAGAGATATGGTGGTGGTGATTGCAAGTTCATACAGGGAGGAAGGAAAAGAGAATAACAATGATTGGAACTCACTAAGAAATCCATCGAACAAAACCTAACTGCTCTTTCTTCATCATGGTTGCCTCTCCTATCCACTCTCTTATACACACTTCACACACACACCACACATGGCTTGAACATGGAAATATATAGGGCACAAAATTAGGTTACTCACTTAGCCGAAACACTTCTCTCCAAAATGGGCCAAATATCACTAAATGAGTTACCAAATAATTCCCACAACTAACCACATAAATAGGCTAACAACATAACCTTCAAAATCCAAACTTGGGTCATCCAAAAGTATAGGTCGTTTCCGAGTTGAATCAAGTATGGTGTCGTTAAATAATCCGACAATTGTTTTACATCATCGCCCGAATTTATTGGGTATCAAAATCTAACAGAAATGTTGAGGATTACAACTTTCAAGATAATAAGTTGAGATCTATTTGTTACATTTTCGATAGATTGGGAACCCAACTGTAATTTTACCTAAAATCAGTCAATACCCATTCTCCTAAACCCCAAATCATGAGGTTACACAGTCTATACGTTGCGTGGAAGACGTAAAAGTCAGTCAAACTTGCATTATGAATGAAGACTTGTAGCTGTGGTTTTTGGTCTTCCAAAGTCAGTCAAACTTGCATTATGAATGAAGACTTGTAGCTGTGGTTTTTTCCAATATGTCTGATTGATCGTTGACAGTGTGTGCTTTCCCACGTACAAATATCGGTGGTAGTTATTGTTATTCAAAGAAAAAGTAAATATATAATTATTTGGTTCCATGATATTCTGAAAAAACGTATATTTTTAAATAGTATTTTTTAAAAAATATATAGTTAAAAAAGAAGAAAAAAATCTCGAATTTACATATAATATCATTTTATTAAATAATATGTGATTGAATATAAGAAAAAAAATATTAAAAATAAATGAAACTCAAACAAGGCTAAAGGCAGAGTCGAGTAGAGATGCAAGGACAATTGTGGGTTTCTTTTTACTTTCATTTATTTCTTGTCATCTAAATAATTGAATTTTTTAGTCATTGTTTGGTTTTTTTATTTTTAAAATACATTTTTCTCTCTCTTATTTTCAATAAAATAATATTACACGTAAATTCAAAATTTCTTATTTTTTTTAACCACACATTCTTCTTCATAATGCATTTTGGATATAAAAAAAAAAAAGAGACTCAAATCGGCCCTTCATAACACGTAACTTATTTTTCTATCAGTTATCAAACACAGAAGCAACAATATGTGAATATGAGGGCATCTCCAATGGAGAGAACGTCATTTTGGTGCAAACATTGGCAATGATATATTCCCCATTGTCTTTCATTTATTATTAAGCAAAATTTTCTTCTCGGTGTGTCCCTATTTTATTGTTATATTTTAATCTTTAATTTATTATTGTTATTATTATTATTGTTATTATTATGTGTAATAAATTTTAATCGTGTAATCAATAATAATTGAACGTAATTCAATATTTTAAGCGTACTATATTTTTAAAAAAATTTATTAATGAATCCAATATTTTCGTTAATTAAATGTAATTATTTATTTAGTCATTTATGTATTAATAAAATAAATAATTATTGTCACTTCTATCCCTTTGTAATTTCCAGGAAATTAACACGCATAGCAATGACTGTCATTCATGAAGTTTCCTATCTCTTTACCCTATTGATCATAATATAGAGTCGGTCAAAGTGATGATTGTTGGGGAGAATGATGACCTAAAAAAGTTTGATGTGCAGAATCTGGTTTTGAGATCAAAATATAGCAGTAGCAGACCATGTCGACCTTGAGCATCTCTGCGTATTTTTTGTTGTTTTACTCACTTTTTTTCTTTAGCACGAGAAGGGTTAGCTCCTGGGATTTTCCTTTTCATTTCTGCACAAATACAACTACGTACAGTCCTAATAGCACCTATCAATCCAACTTGAATCAACTTCTCCTGGCATTATCCCCAAATGCTATCCAGGAGAATGGATATTATAACTACTCTGTTGGATACAGCTCTCCGGACACAGTCTATGGTCTCTTTCTATGTGGAGGTGATGTCAACACCGATGTCTGTAAGAACTGTGTGGAAAATGCTAAAACTGTAATCTTGCGACGTTGTCCCAACGAAAAAGAGGCAACAATTTGGTATGATGAATGCATGTTACGGTACTCAAATCGACCCATATTCTCCAGGTTGGATTTGTCATTTTTGGGATACCTATCTAATGCTAAGAATATCAGTGGTGATACATATAAATTCATCAATGTATTAGTAGGTACGATGAATGAGACGTCACTTCAGGCTGCTAATAAATTCTCTGGCAAGAAATTTGCTACGAAAGATGCCAACTTTGCGACATTTATGAAGTTGTATACCCTGGCACAGTGCATACCTGGTCTTTCTAGGGAAGATTGTGACTTCTGCCTTCAAAATACCATCAACGAGTTACTAACATATTGTGGAAATTATAAGGAAGGAGGAAGATTTATTTCCCCTAGCTGCAATAGTAGGTATGAGATATACCCCTTCTACAACGCCACAATCGTCCCTGCACCCGCACCCGCGCCTGCGCCTAATAACAAACAAGGTAACGTCCTAATGTAAAACATCTCTTTTACCTCAATTCTCACGCATAACCAAACACTTAATAGGGTTCCTAACCTAGCACTACACGTCTGGATATCTACATAAATTTTTACATGAATGTTAAGTTCAACATAGGCTAGAAAACTTTAGTCTGGGTTTTATTTTCTGAAGATACTCAAACAAATATAAATAGAAGCAAGTTTTGAAATCCCAATTTACATTTTTGTTCTTAATACAGGAAACAGGGGAATTTCAAGACAAGTTATTATTGCTATCGTTGTTCCAATTGTTGTTGTTTCCTTAGTGGTCTTGCTGGTAGGCTTTCGTTTCTTGACTGGGAGAACGATGAAGAAGAAACAATATGGTACTATAAAGGAAAGAAATGGTAAGCCACGAATGGTCAAAATGGAAAAATAGAAAAATTCCCTTTCGATCTAATCTCTATACACGGTATTTAGATGGTGCGATAGCATGAAATGCGCTGATTTACGTTTTCTACATATTCAGCATTTTTTGCTGATTGCATCGATCATTAGTTTTACACCTTTAATATAAAATTTCAAGAATTTAAATGTAAAAAGTTTTCTTCTTGTCTTGCACGTTCTTTTTTTTTTTTTTTTTATAGGGCATAACACTTACAGTTTTGAAATCCCAATTTACCTTTTTGTTCTTAATACAGGAAACAGGGGAATCTCAAGACAAGGTATTATAGCTATCGTCGTTCCAATTGTTGTTGTTTCCTTAGTGGTCTTGCTGGTAGGCTTACGTTTCTTGACTGGGAGAACTATGAAGAAGAAACAATATGGTACTATAAAGGAGAGAAATGGTAAGCCACGGATGGTCAAAAAGGAAGTAGAAAAATTTCCCTTTCGATAGAATTTCTGTAAACTGTATTCGGATGGTTTGATAGCATGAAATAAACTAATGAGGTCTTGGTTACTGTTTTATCGTTTTCTACATAATCACCAGTTTTTTGCTGAATGCATTGATCATTAGTTTTGCACCTTCAATATAAAATTTCAAGAATTTAAATCTAAAAAGTTTTCTTCTTGTCTTGCACGTTCGTTCCAACTGTATGATAATTTTGTACTGATTTGCCTTTTTTGTGTGTAGAAGAAGAAGAAATTTCGATAGTTGAATCCCTGCAATATGAGTTAAACACTATTGACCTTGCTACTACCAGCTTTTCTGCTGACAATAAAATTGGAGAAGGTGGATTTGGTGACGTGTACAAGGTAGTTTCTCTATGTTTTGGCATAATATAATTATCCTATTTCGCTGCTACTTTGCATTCACACTTTCTTGGATAGTTAAATAAACATATGGCTAGTAGTATTAAGAGGATGTTTAATAAGGATTAAAATTAATTTTTTAGTGGATTGTGATAAAAGTTTTTGAAATGTATGGTTGAAAAAATGTGAGATCCATAAAAATGTGGTTAATATTGATTGTTGATTTAAATTAAAATCAAATTTTAATCCGACCTAAACAAACACTAAGACTTGAAATTTCAACTTATGGTCAAACTTTATTAAGATGAGTAGTCCAACCCTATATATATTAGCACTAAAGTCAATCTGATATCTATCCCTTTAAATAATAGTACTATATTATTGTTTAATATTATATATCAAGCAATGTATATAGGGTATCCTTCCAGATGGACGAGAGATAGCCGTGAAGAGACTTTCTAAAAGTTCAACACAAGGTGCAAAAGAATTTAAGAATGAGATTGTAATCGTTGCCAAGCTTCAACACAAGAATCTAACAAGATTACTAGGTTTTTGCTTGGAAGGAGAAGAGAAGATTCTCATTTATGAATTTGTGCCAAATAAAAGTCTTGACCACTTTCTATTTGGTAAGCATCAATGTGAATGCTGCTGTTCATTGAATTTTTGTGCATTTGCAGCCATGAAACCTGCATCAAAATTTCATAGTTATTCCCAATCAATGCTAATTATCTTGATTCATTTCCTTCGTGGATGTAAAGATCCAGAAAAACAGCGGCTCTTGGATTGGTCAAGACGTTATAAGATCATTGAAGGAATAGCAAGAGGAATGCTTTACCTACATGAAGATTCTCTTCTTAAAATTGTACACCGTGATCTCAAAGCTAGCAATATACTTTTGGACAAAGACATGAACCCAAAAATATCGGATTTTGGCATGGCGAGGATTTTTGATGTTGAACAATCTCAAGAAAATACTATTAGGATTGCTGGCACATAGTAAGCTCTACTTTATAGTATTTTCAATATCAACATTTATCTACCCTTATGATGTGGAATAATATTTTTGTCTTGTAGTGGTTACATGGCTCCAGAGTACGCATTGCATGGTCAATTCTCAGTAAAATCCGACGTCTTCAGTTTTGGAGTCCTAATTTTGGAAATCCCAAGCGGCAAGAAGAGTAATAGCTTTTACAAATCACATTGTACAAGAGACCTTATAAGCTATGTGAGTGCAAAGTTCAATTCCACTTGTAAATTAGGGTACTTGAATGTTCATATTAAAACATATTATTAGGTAAATATGAAAAAAAAATTCTAAATTAATCAAATAGGTTTTAAGGCTAGTTTTGTTTGCACAGGCTTGGAAGCTTTGGAGAAATGGTGCACCCTTGGAATTGATGGATCCAACTTTGCAACAGTCTTATGTTTTGGACGAAGTCATTCGATGCATCCAAATTGGCTTATTGTGTGTTGAAGAAGATGTCAATAAAAGACCAAAAATGGCGTCAATACTTCTTATGCTTAAAAGTTACTCGGACAATTTACCTATTCCTCGACGACCTGCATATTTTATTTCGAGTGGATCAGATAGCATGGCAAGAGAGACGGACCCCAATCAACCACAATCTATAAATGAAGCATCAATCAGTGAATTGTGTCCAAGATAGTCGATTATGTGCCATTGACATATTGTTAGATGTGAAAATGTGACATCTCAAAAAGGCAAATCATTTATAGTCTTATTTGTGAAAAGATTACATCCTGAGCATTTGATAATCTTATAATACCTCAATTTTTCATTGTCGCCTCTTCATATTCAATGCCTTTAATTTTACTGTCAAAGCACGTAATTTTTTTATTATTTAAAAGTGGAAAAGGTAAAACGTGTGTGAAAAAAAAAATCACTTAAAAAGTAACTCATTATTATTCCTAAGCTTGACATATTTTTCATTTGTTGTTGCTATTGTTTCAATAAGCTTTTTACCCCCATTCCCAAACCTTATAAAATGAAAAATTGAGGCAGGGCTGATTTTCAAAAATTTATTGGTAATGCAATTCTTCTCTATTCTCTTTCCGGTTATTTTATTCGATTCAAAACTTTTCAACCATACGTCTTGTTAACTTTTATCAAAATCTACAAAAAATTTATCCACCTTTAATTTAAGTCAAAGTCAACAATTAATATTAACTACACATTTTATGAAATCCACAACTTTTCAACTACACATTTTATAACTTTTATCAAAATTTATTAAAAATCTAATTTTAATCTACATAAAAGGGGCCTAATTTTAACAATTTTGCAATATTTATATCTTGATTGACAATTTTATTTACATTCTATAGTGTGACACACAGTTTTGTCATTGATTTAAATAATACTTAAAATTATCTATGACTTCAATTTTCACACATCATGAAATAGTAATTGAGATGTACAAATAAAATTATACAAGTATCTTAATTCTAATTTTAATTCCCATCAAACAATGGTCAAAAGTAAAAGCTAATTAAAATTTTATTTATTAAGCACCTCTTTCAAATCAATTAGCATTTTATTTATTAAACTCTTGTTTAACGATCATAATTTAAGTAAGATAAAGTTTTGAATAATGAGTTTTAGATAATTTATGATTAAAAGTAAAACAAAATTTTGAATTTTGGAGTATAATATTTTATTAGTGATAAAAAATAAATATGAAGAATAAAGAATTTTAAATTAATGATTATCAAATGGAGCTTACCAAGAAAAGAACATCTATCAAATCAACCATTGAATTGCGATACCGAAGCGCGATTATTAAACTTAAAAATGTTATTCCATTCTCAAGAAGGCAGAAAAGAAGAGACAAAACCAATCGCCGAAGAGTGCAAAATCGAAGTATACCCTCCTTAAAAGCCTTTTCTTTCTGATCTTTCTTTCTCATCCATGGAATTTCAAGCATTTTCTTCTTCTTCTTCTTCTTCCTGTCAATAAAAATAAACCCTTGCAACTTGAAATATGCTTCTTTTACCTCAGAGGAGACTGTTTCTGAACACCAATTCCAACTACAACATTGCATTTTTCATGGGCTCCAAATACTTGCTTCTGCTTAAGTCTACACTCGCGCCGGTTACACATACACATAATTATGCGGCCCCTTTTTCTTCAACTTCGCAACCTCGGTTATTTTGTACTCATAGGAAAAATATAGCATTTTCTACAGCCATATCTCCAATTCATGCCGCCATGCCTATACCCAGACCAGGTTTTTTAATTCTGTTTTTTGATGTTTTATTCCCTCACAATCTATTTGCTGCATTATTAATGTATAAAAATTGACTGTCAGATGAAAGGCACAACTAGTTAAGTGGAGTGAGCATTTTTATAGCTTTACTGTTAAACCATTTTCTTTCTTTCAAAACTCATTTTGTATTTAAGTTTGTTTATCTAATTTGATACTTAAGTAAGCGGGTATTATACACGTTGGATAAAAATAGGGTAAAGCTGAATTCTTAGCATTGTTTGAAGAAAACTTCATTTAAAATTTATAGAAAGAGAAACAAAAATACGGTATCACAAAACTACTGCAACATCATCATAGAAGTGGTACCATCATTTGAAGATAATGAATGTGGCTAGTTTCGTCTGTTCTGTTTTTTTAATGGATTTTGAAGATTGTTTTTATTTGATTTGGTCTAGTTTCTGGAGTCGTTTTGGAGACCCCGGAGCAGCAAGTGCTAGAATCGGAGCAGTTGAGGATGTTAAAGCAGAAGTTGGAGGAGATTGGGATTGATGGAGATGCTTGTAAGCCAGGGCAATACTATGGTTTAACATGTCCAAGCGTACGTGCTTTTAAATATTCTTTTGCGTAGAGACTTGTCATGTTTCAGTTCATTCAGCTATAACAATATTGCGATTTAGTAACAAACATTTTGCTACTACTGTATATGAAGAAACAAGTTCTATAAACAGTATCTATATCAATCACTTCCAACTAGAACTACGGAAAGCATGCCAACAGACATGTAAGTTAATTTTCATTTGAAGCCGCAATGCTGCAGAAGAATTCTGTTTCTTCATAAGTTATAATAGTTAACAACAGCTGAAACCATATAATTGTTTACAACAAGACTGCATTTCAATTAGTCAGAACTGTACATACACGTGCATGTTCATTTTAGTTGTTTGTTCCATTGTTCGAGTATCTTCGTTGTCTACTTTGTAGTGCAAAGGTGGGGATTCAGAAGAGAAAAGCTTATCTCTTCACATCACAAAAGATGGGTATGTTTCCTATTATACTTTGTTTTCTGTGTTTTCCTTTTCTTTTAACAGAATTATATTAACATACCCCTGTATGTCATAGTGCTGCAGCAATGTGGACCTGCTATCGGGCTAAATGTGGGTGGAGAGGCACTACAAGGGTATGCTTCAAATGAAGTTACTTAACTGACTACCAATGGTACATGACTCATGTGATCTAGTGCTTATCTTGCTTGAAGGCCTTTGCTGATGTAAAATCTACTTATGCAAAAATGAGTAGAATAGCCAAAGCAAAACAACCATTCTGAGAAATCACAGAAGAGAGTCTGGAACTGGAACCTTTGTGCAATGAGGTAGTTATCATTAATTTGTTATATATGTTTGGACATTATCTTCCATACAATTAACTGGGAAGTAGAATCTCTTTTGCTAATGTTGTTTCACATCTGTTCAAGAAGTTATCTCCAAATTCTACTGTTATGATCTATAAATTATAGTTTCAAGCATGTTTTTTAATAATTGAGATTGCGGAATTCTTTCTGAGTAGACCTGTGACTAGAAGACTAGAACATTACATTTTTTATTTTATTTTTATTTATTTTTATTGTACAAGGAATCAAATGTGGACTTTTACAACTTAATATAATCTGAATGCATGGTGTGACCAAGAGATAGAACTTTCATGGAAACCTTGAATGCTAGTCAAGCATAGAAAGTCAATACGTGCACTACTTGTCAATGAGTCAGTGAACATCTAAAGCCTTATACAGTTTACATTAAATCCCAAATCTTGGGGATTTTTTTCTGTTTAATCTCTTGATTGATCCCAGTGTCATTGAATCTTAATAAACTTTGAATGTGTATATTTTGTAATATATTTTGTTGCATGTTTGGCACTGCAAAATCTTGTGCCTCTTTTCTTGTTAAGATAATTTAGACCGTTTGTTCCCTGTCTATGATTCTATACTGGTTCTCTTTGTGGTTTCTCTATATCTGACAGAGATATTCAACCTTGTTGATGCCCATCTGACTGTTGTTTCAGCTACTTGCATATTTTGCTGAGCGAATGATATCTGGGGAAACACTGCAGAGAAATTCTGTAATGCAAAAAAGAAGAGGCAACCAGGTGCAGATGTTGTTTTATTTTCAGAAATGTTCATGTATATTTGTGTGCAATCACGAGGTTGTCTTGACATGCTAAAGAATTATTTCTAGCCATGGCAGTAATTACATTTCCGCCGTATCCTCATCCAGCCTGAACCTTCGGCCCTTTGCCCTTCTCCTGAAAGAAGAGGTGGGGCAGGGAACAGACTTTAGAGAGACGGAGAGGGTTGTCAAAAACATTGTTTTGACTCTTCGAAGCTATTTTAATTTAGTAACTTGAATTTGATTTAATTACTAATTTCTCTGGAAGAATGTCTGATGAAGATTTCTATACAGATTGCTATTGCTTTCACCTATCGAAGAAATGGAGAACTTGTTAGCTGCAAGTATAGGGATATTACTAAGAAATTTTGGCAGGTATGTCTACGCGAATTGTTAGTTGTTCTTTTGGCCTAAAAAGATTCAAATTTACAAGAAAAACACTATTTGTAAGATGTTTTTTGTGATTATATAGCTTTCCTACTGCACCAACCATTCATACTATGGCGCTGACTGTCAATTAAACTGTTCTAGTTTTCTGATGTTCCTTTTTAAGTATAACATAGAAGTACTTCTGATGTTTTACCATCACTAGTCTGATACTATGTCGCTGGTAATGCTGATAATGTGTGCAGGAAACCAATACTGAAAAGATTTTTTATGGACTGGATGATATAAAAGGAGCTAGTGATATTATCATTGTAAGTTAAATTTCTTCATTGTTCTGCTGTCAATGATCAATTCAATTTAAATTTTCAAGCTATTTATTCTCATATTTTTAAATTAAGGTTGAAGGTGAAATGGATAAGCTTGCAATGGTAGAAGCTGGTTTTAAAAACTGTGTGAGCGTGCCGGATGGTGCACCTCCAAAAGTCTCAAACAAAGAGCTCCCTTCTGCTGAAGAGGTATCTTTCTGGCTGCAACTCTTTAACAAACCACTTATGATGTCTTCTATCATTTCCTGAGCTATCTATGGCTAACCCCAATATTGTTGTGCTTTGCATTTTCAATCTTGATTGAGTTACATTCAATCCTGCTTGAACCTTTTGATTTCCATCTTCGGAGAAATGCATCAATTCACCCTCTTGCCCATTCTATATGCCTAATTCTCTGATCTATATTTTTCATCATTATTGTTATTTTTTCATCATTTCCACACTTCTTTGTTACGCTTTTCAAACATTGGCTGCTTGTCCTCCATTGTTACTAGGACTTTCGACAATATGTATACTGGAGCTAGGGCAGCAAACAAGACAGCTCCCTCCTCACTGTCTTTGACATCATAGATTTTATAATGAACCTTGCACTGAAGTGTTGCTTTTAATGCCCTTTTACTCATTCTTTGAAGCTAGGACACAAAGTATCAATATTTATGGAACTGCAAAGAGTACATTGAAAAGGTTTGTTTGAAATTTTTTATTTTATTTTATTAATGTTTTGTAAAATGTAATTGTTGGAATGTAAAGCTTTTTGGCCTTCTTCTTCATTTTTTTTTTTTTTTTGATAGGCATCTCGCATAATACTTGCTACTGATGGGGACCCACCTGGTCAAGCCTTGGCTGAAGAACTTGCCCGCCGCTTAGGGAGAGAAAGGTTTATCTTGCAATTATTACAAGTATAATATCAACAATGATTCAACAAAATCTAAGTTTTGTTGGTTAATAGGTGTTGGCGAGTCAATTGGCCGAAGAAGAATGATGCTGAATCTTTTAAAGATGCAAACGAGGTTTAATATCATTAAATTCAATATAGGATCTGTTATATGCAACTTGTAGACTATAAATTCAATTGTTCTTGAAATCATGGCTTCTAATGTGCCGACATGCTAGTGCCTCCACTGTGCCTGCTGTTTTCAGTTGTACATTTCCTTCAAGCTGGTTTAACATTCCATGTTTAGCACAATTGCAGCGTTTTTGGAACTAGAAATCACATTAACATTACCTTACATTGCTGAAACTGTGGCAGACAATTATGTCTGAAGTTTGTCTCATTTTAGATTAAAGTCATACTGCCGACATATTTAAGAGTAAAAATTGAATGTTGCATCAGTTAAGACACATTAGAGAGTATTAGAATTGTTTCTCATAGTAATCAACATATTTTAGACGTTTACGAGCAAATGTATGGATTTAATATGTTGTTTTTAGATCCATTACCATTCATTATGAAAGGGCAATCATGTATTCTCCTAGCTGGTAAACAATGTCTTCATTTCTCCTGCCATTTGTTGATGTTGACTATGCCATATATTCTAAGTGTAGGTCCTTATGTATATTGGTCCTGCCGCATTGAGGGATGTCATTGAAAATGCTGAGCTTTATCCCATAAAGGGGCTGTTCAATTTTAAAGATTACTCTACAGAGATTGACCAGTATTATCATCAAACACTAGGCTATGAGCTTGGAGTTTCAACTGGATGGAGGGCTTTGAATGAATTGTATAACGTAAGTATGGTTTGCTCAACATTTTATGTTCACCTCTAGATTCTTATTGCTGCTTCCCATGTTAGCACATTCACAATCAGTGGATGGTCTAGGATTTATATTCGATGGGTTTAGGATACCCTGAGAGGCCAATAAGCACTATATATATATATATATATATATATATATATATATATCTGACTGCGTGATATTGCATTGGATGGATTGCATGATATAATCTGGGATGAAGGGATTCTGAACATAGGACTTCTATTCCTCTTTTTGGTTCTGTGGAAGGAAAGAAATACATAGTTTTGTGTACAAGAGAAAACACTACATATTAGAGGAGTTCTTGCACAATTTTCTAAAAATTGTAAATTCTTGCACTATTCTTTTCTGGAATGAGTAACAACATTCAGATAATTGTATATACTTCCAAATGACAATTTTTTTTTTTTTTTTTGTCATTATACTCGTTCATTTCCTATCTCTAGTTTTGATGCTAGTTCATATTTAAATCCAACATTTAATTGTTAACTAAATGTGATATTTGTTGATGTAACAAACAATGAATATGATGCATTACCTTTTCAAGTAGATGTCATCCACTTAGTTCTTGATCTTACTCTGAGCCAGGTTGTGCCAGGAGAGTTGACTATTGTTACTGGAGTCCCCAATTCGGGTAAGAGTGAGTGGATTGATGCTCTTTTATGCAATCTTAATCGAAGTGTTGGTTGGAAATTTGCACTTTGTTCTATGGAGAATAAGGTAAACTATTTCTGCTTTCCCACTTCTTTTCTTTTATTTGTTGGCAAGTCATAGTAAATTTCAAACCAGTTTTGGCTAAAGATTTATATTCAGCAAATCTCTAAAATAAGAGGATAGCAAATCAAATCCCTAAAATAAAGCTATTCTAAATAAAATGTAATAACTAAATGATATACATCAAATCTGATCCTAATATTAAGAAAAGTGTCAATTTCATCCTAACCTTAGGAAGTCAATTTTGATCCCAATCTTAGGGAGTCTGTCAATTTCCTACTCTGGCTGTCTATCTTTTGCATCCCTGAGATGGAAGCTGATATTGAAAGTTAAAGGCACATGGCTAATAGGGAAATGTTGTGAAATAATATGAATGTATTTTTTTCAGTCAAGTATTAGATTATATCTGACAAATCTTAGTCACTAAAGTTCATGATAATTTGTGGAAGATCTGTATAATTTCTGATATTAATTGTAATCTCCAAAGCGAACTCTTGTATAGTAACTTGTAGATCATCTATATCTCAAGTAAAAAAAATTAGTGCTGTTTTGGATTCTTAAACTTGATCAGTATCGGGAGGTTTTTCTGGCTAATTCTGTGTCTACACATTTTGGAGGTCTTGACTGCCACTGCCAGTATGGCAAATACTTCCATATACCTTTTTGGACCATTCTCACTTCTCAGAGCTAATTTTGTATTGTCAATGCAATCCAGTTCCCATGTCAGGCTAAGTTAGTTGTAATCTCTTTTGCTGTGTCAAATTTGTAGCTGTGGTGTCAAGGTATAGTGATTCAGCACTTATCCCTTGACAATCTATTGCTTGTCGATGTAATTACTGTAAAAGATTCATTGTTCTTGTACTGCACCTTAGCCTTTCAAGGTTTGTACATACAGTTTTAGTTGGTGTATGATATGTGGCTTTACAGGTTCGTGAGAATGCAAGAAAACTTTTGGAGAAACACATTGGGAAGCCTTTCTTTGGTGTGAGGTAAGTATCAGACTGCCTATAGTAACTGATTGCATTTGTAAGTAATATGAATACATTTTTCTTATTGGAAAAGAGTCAAAAGACAGTGAGTGGTAGGCAAATTCACTTCATGTAAGAGAGTGTTATCCATACCAAAAGTTAATCCTACTTGGAACTTTTTAGGCCCCCCTTTATTTTTCCTGTTCATCTAGAAGTCCTGGGTCTTTCCTGGAGATTAATAGCCTTCAGTTTTTCACAAAATTCCTGAAGTGCAAATCAAGGGATGCTTGAGTCTTTGAAACATAATGAGATACAAATCTATATTTGTTATAAACCCATTACCAGCAAGAATTTTCGATAATGTGTCTCCACGTACTCCATCTTTTTATTTTTCTGTCTTTTTTTATTTTTCAAAGATATTTGACAATTGATGGGTTGAAATAATATCTCTTTTTACCTTGGAGAAGTCTCTCCAATGTAAATAAAAATCAAGTTTTATTCATTGAATTGATACTGGGAGAAGGTTGAACTATTATCTGTTGCGAAGTGCTAAAGCTCTTGGGCTTTGAGGTATCTAGAGAGATGGAGATCATTGCTGAATATAGACACAGACAGTTTAATATAATTTCATAGGGTATATGTTGTTTCAGCTTTGCAGACTAGTCTGTTAATCATTTATTTACTGACCTGTTTGATTCATTGCTACAAACAGGTATGGAGAATCTGTTGAGCACATGAATGTTGAGGAGTTGGAGCAAGGAAAGCAATGGCTCAGTGATACATTTTCCCTAATAAGGTTACTCCAAATACTTAATTGTGTTGTGTGTTTTCCTTATGTGATGTTGATATCTGAAGTTTCTGTGAGAATCTGCAGGCATTTTTAGGCAAAAACCTAATCAATCTTTCCTTTGCTTTCTGGACATATGTGGATTGCACTGTCTTACACAGTATGTCAATGTGAAACAAATCCTTGTGCCACTGATTAGGTCTATCTATATGCTTGGGAGTATAAACCCATGTCAATAATTTAGCTGAGGGCTGCTCTGGATGGATTTAATTTAATAAAATAATTGTTGCTACGGCAATAAAGTTTTTGGAGAAGTTGCATAAAAGGCGCTTTAGAAACTTATAAAAAAGGAATAGATGAGTTGATGAAATTTTGCCCAGAATGGATTTGCAATGAAGTTCCATTGAAGTGGAATTGTTAATATTATGCGACAGTTGAACATTATTATGTTGCATATTCAGTATTAATGATTGTTTTGTGAAAGATTGTTCAGATTGCAAAAAGTTATGAAATTGTTCCCTATCTGACTAGGGTGTCACACTATTTATGCGTGCACGTGGGTAAACTGCGTGTCGTGCTTTCGTGTATACAAAATACCTTATACATATAAAGTAGCCTCATGGATTAAAACCTTCAATGCTCAAGGTGCTGAGGTTTGTCAGCACATTGCTAATTTTGAATAGCTTATAGCTATACGAGTATTTCTTTTCTTTTTTCACTATGAATATTATGGGTGACATTACAGGTGCGAGAATGACTGCCTCCCAAGTATACATTGGGTTCTTGAGCTTGCAAGATTCGCAGTTCTAAGGCATGGAGTAAATGGACTTGTAATTGATCCATATAATGAGCTTGATCATCAGCGTCCTCCTAGCCTGTGAGTTTTTTCCTTATTTCTTGTGAAGTTCACTGAGTGCTGATGGTAACTAATTACATGTTGATATGCGATTGATTTTCATTCTTGAAATTTTTGAAGTTTCTCTAATGCCATTGAATATCCTTAAACTTACGATTAATTATGAAGGAAGAATAGCATGGAGAGTGAGAAATCACGACTCCAGTCCATGTGAAGTTTAAATCATTTGGTGTCAAAAGGGTGTTAATGATATTAAATCATCAAATGGTTTTTCAAGAAGGGTGTTCATGTTAATTTCAAAGTTATGATATTATAGGCCCCGCAAAATAACATTGTTAGTGCTATAAAAGAAGCATTGATATCTTTGAAGTTTTATAATTTTTTTATCATTAATGTTGTTCTGTACCTTGCTTTATTTGGCTTTTGAAGTCGATGTCAGTGTATTTGACAAATGAAAAAAGAAAATTCTTTGTGTGATTAATTAATTTCTGTTCTTACTTTGAATTGTTCGAATACTAGTTTTGAAATGCTAATATAATATACGACAGGACTGAAACAGAGTATGTAAGTCAGATGCTGACAAAGATCAAACGATTCGCTCAACATCATTCATGTCATGTTTGGTTTGTAGCGCATCCTAGACAGGTTAGTAATTGTAGAACTATTCATTTACTTCAAGGATTTTGTAATTTAAATAACCTCGAAACGTGTTTTTTTAAACAGTTGCACAATTGGGTCGGAAGCCCCCCTAATTTGTACGACATTAGTGGGAGTGCACACTTCATTAACAAATGCGATAATGGAATTGTTATTCATCGTAATAGGGATCCTGTGGCTGGCCCTGTAGATCTAGTTCAGGTGTGCTTTTAAACCAGAATATTATCTGTTTTAAGGACCGTGAATATTTCTCACTAAATACTTTCATCTTATTAGTATTTTACCAAGGAAACCAAATTTTTTAACTTCTCATCTTTATTAAGGTTTGTGTACGAAAGGTACGAAATAAAGTCGTAGGAACTATTGGCGACGGTTACTTGTCCTATAACAGGTATGAGGCTTCTCATAAGTCATTAAATATTCTAATGCAATTCTTTAAAGTTATTTCTAATTCTTGATGTACAAGTTCTTTTTCTAGCTATGCTAAAAATTTACTGTTCTGGAAAATAAGTTCTGTTCACAAAATAAGTAACCTGTTTTCTATCCTTTTCCCAAAGACATCCCAAATGGACTTTGTCAGGAAATCCAAATTATTATTACTTTTTAGTTACAAACAGGATAATGATCTCATAGATTTACCATAAACATTATTCAGAAACCGCTGCACAAACATGTGTACAGATTGAGTATGACACCATGTTTTCATTCATCCGTCTTTGGTAATTTATCTTGATTGTTTCATTTTACACTTTCTTTACAATTTCTAAATGATTTGAATTTCAATTTGCAAGATTTGGATTTCGATTTCATGTACGATTAATGATTTGATGTTGGTTTCAATGTCCCGACAGGGTGACCGGTGAATACATGGATCTTGATCAGTGAGGTAGAAAACAAAAAAATGATAACATCTTCTTGCAGCTTCCGGTTATTTGCATCATTTTGGTGTTGTAATACTAAATATCTCGTGCTTTTCAATGCACACCACTGGCAGAAGCTGAAATCACCATCTAATGCCCGTGAAGCCATGGCATAGAAGTATAATCTAACGGCACAGTCGCTCTTCTAGAGTGTATTTATGTTTTCACATTAAGGAAGAATATATGGAAGTGAAATTTGCATTCATTTTGTATTTATGTTTGTGACCCGATCAATTATTTTTGTGTAAATATTGTTTTAATTGGTTAATGTGGACCGGCAAGAGCTTTTAGGCAATGTAGTAAGGTTAGTGACTCCTTATCCGTGGAGCGTTGAGTATTTTTCTCATCTTTGGCAATGTAGGATCAATGGTTTCTTTTCAATCCAGCTTTATCTAATAGCAACTCCCATCCTTGAACACACATATTTTTCACCTAAGAGTGGGTCCCATTTCGAAGGGTCCGGTGTTCAGCCAATGGGATCCATTTCTGTGTTCTTGACTTGGTCGTTTGTAAGTATCTTTCATTGGACAAGCATGAGCACGTGATCATGTGTCAACACTGTTAGATAATTTAGAACTTCTAGATTTTTGGTGCATGGAAATTTGATACTTCAACTTATTTCTTGACTAGTGATGCTAAATTATCCACATTCGGGTAATTATTGTCAACTTTCTACTGATCACGTGCTTCTTCCAACCGGAGACTTGGCTAAAACATTAATTAATAAATTTTGAGATTCAAATTTTAGTCATCCGTGACTGCGCAATTTCAATTTATTGACCATGGAAGCTGGAAACTGCAGTCCTGTGATTGCGCAGCACTAAACAATTTACGAGAAAAAAATGCAGTAGACCTTTACCTTTCGAATTTGTATTGAGTTGGACAGTTTTTTGCTATTTGATCGTTAAAAATGAATAATGTTATTTATCATTATGATTATAGAACATCGGTGATGTGACAGTGTATGCAGAATAATGTGATTGAGCAGTTTAATTCTTACAAGAGAGGGGAGGAAAGAGAGAGAAATGTGAGCGATAATGAATTGTCACATCATAGATGTTCTTTTATCAAATATCATTACTCGTAAAAAAGTCATATGAAATGCAAATCAAACTCGAGTCTGCATTCTCCGTCCCAGCACACCCTCATTCCCTGCCACTGGTTTTTCACCCTACTCAGCCACACCCTTAAAGTTTCGCCCTGCCTCGTCTGCTGGTTCTCCCTCGCGCAGTCACATTCTTGGCTCATTCCCCGTGAAAATTATATAAAAAACCGTGATGGTTATTATTATCAACTCATCTGACAATCAACATGTTGGGGTAATTCTTTTTCCTGTTTATACTCGAAATATTGTCTAATTAAAAGAAAAATTGTCTCAGTAAATGTCATCTAAGAAAAGATATACAATGATTCTCAAATTCTTTTTATTACTCTTGGCTTTTCACATCGAATCCAATGGAGTCATAAACAATTTTGTCATAATCATGAAACTTATATTTGGAAATTCATTTTTGTTTTACACCCTACATTTGATACCCGAAAATGATGTATCTTTTGATTCTGGACCACTATTTTCGTATCTGTTCGAATTATATTATTGGTCTACGCGGTTCTTGTTCACAAGTTGTGCTTCCTGTTTCTTCCATTTTTTTTTTTCAATACTTAATAAAAATTGATTTGGAAAGTTTGAAATATCGAACATTATTAAATTTTGCCTAACATCACAACGAAAATAATATAATAAAGAATTTTTTAAAACATATCATATTTTTTTTCATTAACTACAACCACACTTTCATATATTCACTAGAATGAAATATCTAAATTGAAGTAAAAAATAAAAGTTCACAAATGCTTTTTCCAATTCAAATATTTAGTGTTATTCAAATCAATCAGAACCAATAAAAGAATAAAAAGAATTACCCCTTCAAAATTAAAATATTGTGTAAAGATAGAGCAATTTTCCTATTCATGGTCGAATCCAAATATTAATAGACAAAGATCCCGTGACATGAGGCGGAATAAGGAAAACTACAAATTGGTAACTGGGCCACCCTCAGTGCCTCACGTCACCCCACTCCACCCCATCCACCCCACTCCTCTCTATCTACAGACTACAGGTATATAATGATTGTCAGTACCCTAGAAAAAAATGAAAAAAAAAAAATCAAAAATGAAAAGTGCTTATGTTGTTCTTCTTCTCCCTTTTCTCTGTTCTTTTAACTGTTCTATTGCAGCCTCAGATTCTGTTTACGACACCTTTGTCCAATGCTTTTCAGACAATAAAATTCCACAATCTCAAATCTCACAAATTGTGTACGGTCCGAGCAATCCCTCTTTTACATCGGTCCTTCAATCATACATCAGAAACCGCCGATTCAACACTTCCTCGACCCCGAAACCGGCCATCATTGTCACTCCATTGGAAGTATCTCATGTTAGTACAACGGTTATATGCGCCAAGAAAATTGGAATTCAACTGAAAATCCGAAGTGGTGGACATGATTATGAAGGGATTTCGTATGTTTCTGATGTTAGTTTCATCATTCTCGACATGTTTAATCTACGGAATGTTGATGTCGATCTTAAGGACGAAACTGCTTGGGTGCAAGCCGGGGCAACGCTTGGCGAACTGTATTATGGGATTTGGGAGAAAAGCAAAGTCTATGGTTTTCCGGCTGGTGTTTGCCCGACTGTGGGCGTCGGCGGTCACCTGAGTGGTGGCGGGTATGGTAACATGTTGCGAAAATACGGCCTGTCTGTGGATCATATAGTGGATGCGCTAGTCGTCGATGTACAAGGCAGAGTTTTGGACAGGGCGGCGATGGGGGAGGATCTTTTTTGGGCAATTAGGGGCGGCGGTGGCGCTAGTTTTGGCGTTATATTAGCCTATAAAATACAACTAGTTCCTGTTCCGCCTACTGTAACAGTTTTTCGTATAGAGAAGGGCTTGGACCAGAACGCGACAGAAGCCGTTTTCCAGTACCAAGAGGTCATGCAAAAGATTGACAATGATCTCTTCATTCGGGTTCTATTACAACCTATTACGAAAGACAAATCCAGGACGGTTCGAGCAACATTCATTGGAATGTTCCTTGGTGATTCCAATAGAATATTGTCCATCACGAGTTCTGAATTCCCTGAACTTGGACTGCAGAAAGCAGATTGCAAGGAAATGAGTTGGATTGACTCAGTTCTATACTGGGCTAATTTCGACAACACTACAAGCCCGAATGTGCTACTCCACAGAACCCCTGACCCTGTCAATTTCCTGAAACGAAAATCTGATTACGTCAAAACTCCTATTCCCAAAACAGGGCTGAAGTCTCTGTGGAAGGCAATGGTCGACATAGGGAAAGTCGGGCTTGTTTTCAATTCCTACGGTGGAAGAATGAATGAAATTCCAGAATCTGAAACCCCATTTCCTCATCGGGCTGGGAACATTTTCAAGATTCAGTATTCTGTAAACTGGAATGAAGAAGATGCTGCATCAGACAAGAATTACATTGATCAGATTAGAAATCTCTACAGTTTTATGACCCCTTTTGTTTCGAGTAATCCGAGGGAATCCTTCTTGAATTACAGGGATCTGGACATTGGCATTACAGACGATAGTAAAAACAGTTTAAGTCAAGGGAAGGTGTATGGAGAGAAATATTTCAAAGGGAATTTTTACAGATTGGTCAAAATTAAGAGCACTGTTGATCCCGATAATTTTTTCAGGAACGAACAAAGTATTCCAACATCGGGTGCCGCTGTTCGAGGAAGAAAAGGAAGAATTTTCTGAGGGAAATATGTTTATTATCACTGTTATTGTTTATCATAACCAGTATTAAAAAATTTAAGTTACAATCAATTTATGGTTCCATATAACTCCATGTGACAATGTCGACTCCTCCTAAATGCTTCTTGTACTACGTTTTGCGTCAGATGTAGACTTTTATTTAAAGTTGATGGAACTCCGTTCACTTTGATATCCAACCACATGTTCATGTTCAACTTTGACATATCATTCTAGGTCATTATCAGTATTCACAGGGAGTCTGGGGGACAAAAAAAAGTGTATTGGATTAATACATAGAAAAAAATAAAAAAAGAAGCCCAGTGCTCACTCCTGCTCCCGAGTATTCGTCGTGACAATACGTTATGAAGGGCAATGTTAATGTACAAATAAAATTTATATATATATATATATATATATATATATATATATAGCAATGATCTCCTAAGCATCGTACTTAGTTTATGCTAAGCACTATGTTTAGGTTGCACACTACATTAGTAAATAATTTGTTTGTCATCTAAGTATGTTGCTTAACATAAACTAAATACTGTGCTTAACATGAGGTTTATTTTTCCCCTTAATTTGGTACAAGAAGATAATGTGAAACATGCCTCGATAATAACTATGAAATTTACGGGTTTATCTCCAATGCATGGTCAAAAATAGAACTTAAATTATTTAAAATACAATTTGCAGAGGGTCTTGACTTTTGCTCTAACTTTCTCCTTGCAGTCCATTTGGCTTCTTTAGTATCCTAGAAAAGATTATGCGGCAGCATATCAATTAATCACAATCACAATCTGCCCAAAGATTGCCGGAAGTGAAGGTATAATATTTTTTTAGATACGAAGTTAGAAGATGGCCGACTTTTTCTATTTAGACGGCAGCTTTAGAGGAAAAAAATGTATATATAGAGTGAAAGACATAAGGTCCGTATACAAAACTTCACTTGTGCACAGAATTCATTAGATTGAAGAAATCTTAGAAGATCGAGATGGAAATCCAAATCATTACTTTTTGTTTGCTCGCCATGACTTGCACTCTGGCAATGGCCTTTGAGCCAAGTCCATTACAAGATTTTTGTGTTGCAGACTACACTAGTTCAGGTGCGATTGATCTGTCCCTGTTTCCTTTCCTGAGCGATATGGATTCTACTGTGTAAAATATTATTTGTTTTTTAATGATTTTGTTGATGATTACAGCACGAGTGAATGGCCTCCCGTGCTTGGACTCGAAGCTAGCACAAGCTGAACACTTCACCTACAGCGGCCTTCATTTAGCGGGCAACACATCCAACCCTCTGGGCTTCAGCGTCGCTCCTGTGACAGTAGCTCAATTACCTGGATTGAACACGCTTGGAATAGCATTGGTACGTTTTGACTATGCACCATGGGGCATCGCTCCTCTTCATGTCCACCCTCGAGCCACTGAGATTATTACTGTCTTAGAAGGCAGCATTCAGGTTGGCTTTGTGACCTCCAACCCAGACAACAAGCTGATTAGCAAAGTCCTACAAAAGGGTGATGTTTTTGTCTTCCCAATGGGCCTTGTTCACTTTCAGCGAAATGTGGGAAATGGAAATGCTGTTTCCATCTCTGCCGTGAGCAGCCAAATCCCTGGAATTGTCATTGTAGCAAGTTCAGTTTTTGGTTCAGTACCAGGTATTGACGATGATGTTCTCACCAAGGCATTTCAGGTGGATAAGAGCACAATCGATAACCTCAAAGCACAATTTTAATTGGTTGATCTTGCAATATGTTAACTTTATTATGTAATTTTCAATTTCGAGAGTACTTCTGGTCTTAGTAAGTTCGATATTCGCATCCTTTCACAGGAAATGCTGTGTTGCACTGAACCACTGATTTATTAGTAACTTCACTGTTTTTCTATCAAAAAGTTCAATAGTTCCTATTTAATTCCTACCCTAACACCTACTCTCGAGATCAATAATATTACTGAAAATGATAAAAGAAACGAATACCAACATCATGAAGCCGAGCAAACAATTCCTTAATCATGTCTTATAATTCTCTTTATTCTATGAAGCTTTCAATCTTTTAAACGAACTTGATAAAATCGCTATTTTGACTGTCTTTTAACTTATCTCACCTGCATCAATCTCATATGGAACTGCATTCTTAACCTACACCAGAATCCCCACAATCATCAAATCCATTCTTATGGATACAACCCCCTTTATCTCAGACTGTATCTGCTCAGTTCCATTTAAGTACATTGAAACAGTGGTGACTTGTGGGACAAAGACTTTAAAGTATTACTAGATGCACTTCTAATAGTAACTTATGGGGACATCGCTAATTCAGAAATCATGCTAAAATATTTGTACGCAAGAATATGCTGTGACAATTTATTTAAACAGACGAAACACCATGTCACGCTACCCACTGCTTGGCGTTGCGGAAAGTGGAAAAAGTCGATCCACGTGTATTGAAGTGGAAAATATGTTCGAGAAAGTTACACGCAGATGCTTGCATTGTGATAAGTTGATATTTTCAGTACAACAGACAATTACATGTAAGTTGCACATGGACGCTTCTTTTGAGATGGCACAAGCATGTCCAAGTCATAAAAGTTTCTCCTGTGTGAATGACCAAGATAGTTTCGCTGCAAACAAATAAAATCGAAAACAAGCAAAATATATAGTGATTAGCACTCAATATAATAGTTGTATCCGCTTCTGTTAGATTCCAAGATAAATGATTCAAGCTATGACATGCAGCCCGTGATGGCCTAATACAGAAGTAAGATTATACATTTAGGACCAAAGACACCTGGCTTTCGCTTTACAATGTTAAGCAAATCTCAACTTATTAAAGGCTCAATGGAAGTTAATTCCCAGCAACAGTAGCAATCATAATATTACGCAAGGGAGGGGAAGAACACAGGAAAGCAACTTTATTACAACCTATGCACTGTGAAACTCACATAAGTATTTCGACATACATGTTTCATAAGCAATATTGGAAGGAATTGGATAGTATTATGTACGAAATTTAGCATACCAAAATGAACTAAGCTTACCATGTTTCCCAAGTAACTTCTGAAATGTATGAGACTCTATATATCAAATCAGCGCCTTGATGAAAGTAAATTGCAAAAGAACCCTCACCGTTTCCACTCAGAAACCCGAAACGTCACTGCTAACTTCAGCACTTCAAATATAGAGCTACTCTTTCGTTCAATATCAGAACAAGGAGTTAATAAATGTCTACAAGATGCAGAGAGCTAAAGAAAAACAAATTAGAGCATTAAGCAGTGAGGACACGAAGTAAAGTTTCTTATATCATACTTATGATTTGTATCCATATATTTACAGCAGTTCAAGGTACACAACTCGTACTGGCCAACCAAAGGTTGAACATTCTGCATATGCAAAGCTTTTAGAACACTTTGAGGCTTAAAGGCCATTTCACAAACAACACAGAGAACAACAATAAAAAATCAAAGGCCCCTGCTAACAAGAACGTCCAAAATCTAACTAGATATTTAGCAAAAAGACCAGATTCTAGGAACCATTATGTATGTTTGTAGTGTTTCGCCAAGCACCAGAATAATGTAAGGAAAAGGGCGAATATCCTACCTTCAATAAGTCCAATGAGAACAATTAAACTGAGTACAAAATATATCCAAATCTGTCCTTTTGTTCTCTTCTGTTCCCCATTTAGACTTGCCTCGATACCCAATTCACTTCTACAATTATCAGCAACAACTAAATCTTCCCTGTCAGATCTCCTGCTTGATAAAGAAGACATTTTGCTATGATTTTCTAATTCTCTTACATCCTCATAGTCATGTACGTCTTGTTCTTCAAGTATGGCAATGTTATCTTCCTTAATTGAACTAATTTCACTAATTTCTGAGTGTTCCTTATCTTCCTTGATTGGACTAATTTCACTACTTTCAGAGTGTTCCTTTGGCCTTGAACTTCGAAACTTCTTTGGTATTAATTTCTTCATTTTCGATTTTATATTAACCTTCCTCGGCTTCTTTCTCTCCGATCCTGACAACTCACTCATCGACTCTTGTTTCTCCATCACCACCATCTTTAAGTCCCTTTCTTCATATCCAGGATACCCATCACTCCCATCGCAGCCGGACTCATCGATTATCTCCTCGCACTGAATTTCCTGAACACGGGGCAATTTACACTTTTGTTCAACAAATTGAGTTTCTTGAATTTGAAAATTCGAATCACAATCCTTCGAATCAGAATAAGCAGGGCTAAAACACTCCACTTGTATCTCCGACATAAAAAAACCAGCTTTCTTCCACACTAACTTGTCCTCTACGAAACTGAAAATTCTCCAAACCCTTGGCATCCTCAATCTTAACCCCTTTTGCGTTTCTAAAGACGGCTTCAACCATCGAATCATGTGTTTCAACAGATAATCGACGAAAAACAACAAGAATGCCGACAAGGTGAACCCCAATGCGAATTTCTTGGACCCAAAAGCCAAAACCACAAGAAGCAACATTTTCACAGCTGCCAAGAAAATCCCATTAGTATTCACACCCTTCTTAAGACCACTTACCACGTCTTCCCCACTATTCGCACCCTTTGACTCTGGAGTCAAAGCCAAAAGCGATGGACTATGCAGAGGTGAAGCCAAAGGAGTGGGATCAAGAGAAGGCGAAGCCATATAAGAGGGGTCAAGATAAAGCAAAGGCATAGGAGAAGGCGAGGATCGAGAAGGCGCTAGATCATCAAACTGAGTAGAAGTGGATTTTCCCCTCTTTTTCTTGGGTGATTTTTTCAGTTTTTCTCGATTCTTGATGAAAAGATCCACAAGGGATGTGGGGAATCCAGTCTCCACCAAAAGAGAAGAGTCTCCACGTCTTCTTTGAGAGTTGTGCAAGTGATCATTCACCAACTGGGAAAGTCTTGCGCTCTTCACCTTCTTCCACGGAAGCGGCATGATGATCCTTGATTTTTCAATTAAGCGTGGCTTCAATTGAATTCAATTCTTATGCCATTTCATCTTATAACCAACTGGCTGTCACTTCAAAATTTTACAAAGACGAGCAAGAGTTTTTTTAATATCTAGTCTTGCAGATGATTTGTCCCCAAAACAGCATCTCTAAGATAGGTACGGACATCTTGTGATCCTTTTTTTTTTTTCCCTCCTTTTATTATGGGTTTTAGTTTTAAAGGTTTTTGGGCATGGATATGTGTATAAGAATTCAAGACAACATATGAAATAAGGTTCTAGATAGAAGAATGTTCACATAAAAAATGAGAAGTTGTTTACTAAAACTTACTTTTGCCTCAGTGATATGTGCTTGGGGTGGGGTCAGGTCGGGTTGGGTGGGGAGAATTATGATGATTACATGTCAACTTTTCTTCTTTTATCTACTTTTGCAGGGAGAAATAAAAGGAAAAAAAGTACCGAATAAAATCACCCAATCAATTAGGGATGGGTAAATTATCTGCCTAATCAAAGTAAACTATCGAAACGAATTGATTCGGAGGGATTTGAGTCTATTTGGAGAAATGTTGATTTGATTTTTGACTAACTTGGATCAACTCGAAACCTCGATTTGAGGGATCAGATTTTAAAAAAATAATTTTTATTTAAGGAAAAAAATAATTAACCCGCCAATCGAATCGACCTGAATTTTGTCAGTTAAATTTTGAGTTGAGATTTCACCCAATCCTAACTTTCAGTTCAGTTGTCAAGTTGGGTTCAACCTAACCCGACCCGTGCACACCCCTACTTTCAACTTCCAATCATATATTTGATTTTGTAAATTATAGACTTCTTCAATAGTATTTTACTAATATTATTTTTTATTTTTTTTCATAAAAGGCGTGTATTAAATAAATTTAAATTCACAAGCAAATTTTATATTGGCTTTTGTTTTATCTTTCCTTAAGAATGTCTCCTGAAATTGAGAAATAAAAAGTGATAGTCAATAAACTGTGCAAAAATTCAATGATCAATAAGATATGTTTATAGTTCTTAGTTCAAAATAAAATAGAGAAAATTACTCGAAACCCTCTTTTTCAAGATTATAATTCAAAAATAAGAGGATGAAGTTTTACAATTTAAAAATCAGGTGATAAATAGGATTATTAATTAATATTATAAAATAAAAAATTAATTTATATACACCCCACCCCATCCCACCCCCACCCCCCCTTTTTAATCCCCAAAACACCCATAAATAGGATTATTAATTAATATTATAAAATTAAAAATTAATTTATATACACCCCACCCCACTCCACGCATACCCCCAATTTTAAATCCCTAAATCACCCCCATTCGAATCAGTTCCTTCTCTCTCCCTCTCTCTCATCCCTAAACCAAAACTCATACAGCGACTTAAATATTGGGGACCAAATGTTAGAATCAGAACCTCCCTGACGTCGGCATTGCACAAACATAATTCATGGTCACTAGATACTGTATGAGAAGAGGCGTGGATCAATAGGAAGAAAAATTATCGGATGAAGCGTGGTAAATTCAGTGTCACGGAAGATGATTTGGAAGAGCTCCGGGAGTGCTTTGAGTTGGGGTTCAACTTCGATTCGCCCGATTTGGATCAAAATTTGTCATCTGCTTTTCCAATGTTAGGGTTTTACCATGCTGTGAATTAGCAGTAGCTTTTCTCGGTCTTCGTCTTCTCTTTCTAATTGTGATTATGTGTCCTCTGCCGGAAGCCCTAGCTCCATTTTCGATCCAGGTAACTTCCACTTAATCACGGTTGTTAAATATTATTTTAAATAATAATTGTAATTCTGATTCCTCTTTTTGTGTACATTAAATTTTAATAGGTGCATGTGGTAAAAGAGGGTTGCTGTGTGATGTTGTGGTGGTATTATTGGTGGTGGTGAGATTGGATTTGATGGCGGTTGTGGTGGCGGCAAGACTATAGGTTGTACTTTATGGCTGTAGAGTTGGTGCAGGCGGCAGTGTTGGTGGGTAGGTTGTAGCGGTTTTGGTGAGTTGTGTTGCAAGCGATGGCGGTGTTTGTGAGTTGTGTATTGCTTTAGCTCCAGGCAACGCTGCTTCTAGTTTTTCTTCCATATCGGCTGCTTTGATTCCACCGGAGCATCACCAACGCTGGGATCATGACGTCTCCGATTGATACGGGATCAATATCGTGGTCTTTCATCAACACTGATACGAGACCTACCCACGGCAAAATCATCAAGTGCCTCCAATTGTGAAACTGGAAGGCTATTAGTTGCAGGTTGAGCAAGCTTAGGATTTTGAGAGTAATGATTATAACTATAGATGAATCAATTGTATTCAGAAATTTGTAAGCAATTTCCGTATCTTCTTTGGCTTCAATGGTTTTGAGTTATTGCAATACTTCGTTTGTAATTGTAGTTATAATACTTCGGCTTCAATGTGTTGAGTTATTGCAATACTTCGTAGCATAATCCGTAATTGTATGGTACCACATTTTGTCTATATTTGATCGAAGTTGGTCTTCCTGATTTTCTTGATGGTGTTGGTCTAAATATGTGTTTATTGTGACTGATTGTGACCAATTCTGTGTTAATTGTGACCGATTATGACTTGTTGTGACCAATTTTGTGTTGATTGTGATCGATTGTGACTTGAAATTGACTTGGTCACAGACAGTCATACTCAATACAAATTTGATCACAGTTGGTCACGGTTAATCCATCTTCTGTTGATATTGAATACAAATTTGGTCACAATTAGACACATTGAATATAAATTTGGTCACAATTAGTCACGGATGACACGTGTCAGCGAATGTGGATAGTGGTAGGTGGATCCATGGGGGTGGGGGTGTGGTTTTCAATTTTTAATTTTCTGAAATTTTTAAGTCGTCGAAGCTACTGCCGGAACTATCATCAGAGNTTAGTCACGGATGACATGTGTCAGGGAATGTGAGTGGTGGTAGATGGATCTATGAGGTGGGAGTGTGATTTTCAATTTTTAATTTTCTGGAATTTTAAATCTCCAGAGCAATCGCTGGAACTGTCATCGGAGCGATCGTCGGAGTGGTCGTCGAAAAAGTCGTCGAAGCAGTCGCCGGAGTTGATGGCCACCTCCGATGGAGAGAAAGGGTAGAGAGAGGATAGAAAGAAGAGAGTAGAGAGAGAAAGTGAATGATTTGGATTTGAAATTTAATAAATTGGAATAATTGTATTATATTATAAATAAAAATATTTAATAAATTGATTTAACACCTGATTTTTCAAAATATTTTTTAAGTTTGTTATTTATGAAATGTGATCTTTA
>CAIGRN010099080.1:0-20538 GCA_903798345.1 Fraxinus anomala
TAGCACTCCGACTGAAAAAGGGTCCTATTTTTCACCGGAAGCTATCTTTGCTGATGCACATAAAACCCAAGAGTCGTAAGATCTGGTGGCGCGTTCTCTACACTTTCTTGTTATTTGCTTAGGTTTTGTATTCAAAATTATGGAACAATGTTAGCAATTTTGATGTATAATAACTGATTGTTTTTTACACTATCTCGTCTAACCATTTAAACTTTTAGATAAAATGATATTCGCGTTATCTCGTTGCGCACAATGACTTTTTCAGGTTTTTTTTTCCCTCTAAATCAACTCGTAGGAGCCAAAGAAAATCTATAAGGTCTAGTCGCACATTCAATCCGACACAAATTGTGCCAAAATTTTAGGGTTTGTGCCCTATACAACATTTTAGGCCAACTTGACATGAAGCCCCTGTTTGTCTACCATTATTTTAAAAAATTGTTTGCTATAGTAAGATTTTTCATTACATATTCACCCAATAAAATATTTTACACACAAACTAATAAAGTTACATTACTTTTCAACCATACATTTTTCAAAAAATACTATTCTTTACTCTATTTTTCTCTCAATAATGGGAGGCAAACACCCTCTAATTATCCTTTTTGTCTGAAAGGATTAAGTTCTCTTTCAAATGTCAATTTTGATGTTATCACCTTCAACGCGTTGTGGCAACATTAAAGTCTTTGGACAAGGACAATTCCTTGTTGAACACTATTCTATCGTATGACCACATTTGAATTGAAAGATATGTACCAATAGAAGCAAGAAAAACAAAGAGGCACGTGGATGTTAATTGTACAAAAACAATGTTTAGCGCGTAATTGGTCTTGTCTCGATAGATATTTAAACGTTTAGGTAACATATTTATAGAGGAATTTATGATAATATTGACTATAAGAAAAGACACGATGACAGTCAATATGGATCCTCACCCATCAAAGCATGATGTTCTTTGACTTATCGTTACTCTTGATGATGAAGTTACAACCTTAACTTTTGAAAAACGTGTCACTTTTTAAAAGAATTTACTTGTTCAAATTAGGACTATTAATATGAAATTTAGACTTCATATTTGAACATGATAATTGATAAATTTTATTGTATGCCTCCGTTTGTTTCTCATTTCTCATCCATGAAAATGAGAAATATAATCGTTATCCATCACATCAAACCATATCTTGTGTAGGGCCCAATAACGACTATATTTTTCATTCTTATTCTACAATAATGAGAATCAAACGGAGCCTATATCTTGTTAGTTTGATGTCATTTCGAGTAGTATTATATAAAACGACATTATGAATTAAAATTCAAATGTTCATGTGTTACAATTTGAAACAATTATTTAAGATTCCATGATCATAGGATGTCATAAATTATATAATCTATGGTTCGATTATAGTAAGACACAATTCGTGACGTGATCAAAATATGTCGTTCACAATCGGTATATAAAGTTGGACGCTTTATGTTAATAAGATTATATTGTTTTTATTGAGATTTGTCTAGATTTAAGAATAAGTACAATAATGTGTTTTATATACATATTGAACGGGATTGAGTAAATAACTCATTTGTGATTGCTTGGAATGAAACTCTACTCAATTATCAAATAACTCACCTAAATCCTGAGCAAGTAATGTACATTTGATTGCTAGTTCAAGTTTTTTGAGGTACCAATGAGTGAAGTCTTAATTAGAAAATTGATCTCGGTGCTTTTGGAATCGAGTCGAAACAGTTAGAAATCATATATTTGTAATAGTGGAATGTGTTAATTATCATGAAGAGACGATAGCCGCTCTGAGGTATTTTCTATAGGCAATTAAACCTGAGCTCAGTGGTTCGACGATGAAAACGTTGAACTCTAAGTTGTGATTTGTTCACAACGAATTTTCCTTATGAAAATGGGACTTGGTGGGTACTATATGTTGAAGGGCAAAACAGTCAATTTGTTGATTTCAACATATTGACAGTTAAACAGGGGTTGACTTATGAAACGATAATCGGAGGATATTGTTATTGGATCATAATTTGCTTCTACAACTATCATTCAACTCGAGAGTACAATTTCGACATTTTGGTAGAAGAAGTCGGGATTAATAGATGTATCTAAATTGATAAAGAGTTGACCCAATTAGAAGCATCTATTTGGAGCTTGAGTCTTGTGAGTTCGGTTAGATTCCTCTCTTGGCTCTAATAAAGACATGTGACTTTATTGGTTTACTACAATAAAGTTGAAGGAAAATTGTGCAATTATGAAACTCTAATTAAGTACTATAAATATGATCTTTGTGGGTACATTTATCAAGTTGTAGGGTTAGCCACATTTTCTTATATTTCCCAAAAGGAAGGCACCTAGGAGAACAAAGGAGAAGATCTAAGGGAGGAAACACTTGGCTATGTCATTAAAAGCTCTTTCAAGGTTANTCAAGGTGATCTAAAATTCATTATTCATTTGAGTTTAATCTTCAAAGGAAAATTAATTTCCTCTTGTGATGATTAAAATCCAATAGCCAACATATCTTTTATTTTCATTTGAACTAGTTAGCAAACCACCCTACAAGATAAAAGTTGTTGACACAAAAATTGAAGATTCTAGATCAAAAGGCTTGCTAAAGACTTTAAATTATTCCCATAAATATAAAATAAAAAAATCCTTCATCAAACCATTTCAACAAAAAAAATTAAGTTGTTAAGAGAAAGAACATAAAAAACTATGTTAACTGCCTCATCAAAGAATATAAGTTATTGAGAAGGAAAATGTTAAGAAACTTCCCACAAAACTACTTGAGCAAGAAACGCATATTGAATTAGAATAAACATTGACTAAGAATTTGAATTGAAAAAGAATAATAAATGAATTGACTATGGAACTTCATGAGAAATTCATGGATACTGTCAAAACAACTTGTTCAAGAAACTACATGCTTGGAAAGTATTGGTAGCCAGGATTCGACAATGTTAAAATCTTATTAATTATACTGTCTAATTTTGTTTAATAATTTATGTCAAATGGGCACTATGTCTTTTATGACTATGTACACAAGATGGCGTATTTTATTAATAATACAAATAAAATAATACCAATTTAGGAGGAGAATTGTCTAACAAAATTCGTATATTGCATCTAGACATAGATTGATTATCACCATCCCATAATGTTTGATTTATGTCCATGCTTTTAGCTTGTCTCAACGAGATGAATTCAAACAACCAAGGAGTTCCTATATATAGAGAACAAAGAAAAAGAATATCCCTCATTCGATATGGAATAAATAAACAAAGTGAATCCTATTTTACGTGAGATTTTCTTCAAAGAAGCTACAAAACAACTATTCTATGCACTAAAAATATGAACACACAAACTATAGTGATAATAATTACTCTTAAACCCCTCCATAAGAGAAATTAGATATAGTGATCAAAATTGTGAAAAAGGGAAGAAATTTCACTTTTAACAACGAAAATTTTCGTCTTGAAAAGTCTCTCCACGACTCTTTTTAGACGAAATAACCAAATAATCACCTTTTTTAGATGGCAAATTTCGTAGTTAAAAGTGAAATTTCTTGTAGCTTGATACTTGTAATTTTGCTCTGGTTTTCGAGTTCTGAAGTCAATATCTTCTTCCAATTTCCACATCATCTAATAAATCTGGGCTGGCGTTTCTTGAACTGGATCCCAACTGCCCTCTGTTATACGAGGAATGAAAACCATTTTCTTCCAAAATTCTGATAGATTCATGAGTTGCCCAACCTGTAAATTGTTAAAAAGAGTGAAGAATAAATTGTACATTTGAAGAACATTTTACAATTAAAATTCAAGAAAGATCTCTGGTTCGAATCTCGCCGTTACCCGTTTCTCAAATTTTCGTACATGTTTGCTTTTAAAAATAAAATCGTAAAGTGGTTTAAACGAGGTGGCCTTAAGGTGGGAATTACTTATAGGATAAGTAACTTATTCAAACATATTTGGAAACAAAAATTTAAGTAACTTTTACTTATTTTTAAGCTATCCACGCTCGCGGGATGGTGAAATCGTTTACGCACCATTGATGTCCTGTGGAAATGGGAAGAACTGCAGATAGCAAAACGAAGAAACCAATGTACCTACATTAAACCAAACAGATCAGAACAATATACTGAACTTGAAGAATTCTTAAACTTCAAATTTAGCTCAAGACTAAGTTTTAAAAATTTACTTATAAATAAGGTTTAAGCAATTAACTGTTTTGAAGCTTAAGCCTCTGTTTGAGGCACATTTTCAGTTCATTTGAAGAAAAAATATGACCATTAGCTGTCAAATTTGGATCTCACATGTGAGATGAAGGTCAAAAAAAGTGGCTGCCTTTTCACTTCCAACGACTATATTTTTCATTTTTTTGGATTAAAAATGTGCCCCAAACAAGATCTAAAAGTTGAAAATAAGTAAGTTTACAAACCTATTCCGGATCCAGCAATTACATCCGTAAAATGATGCCAATAGTCGTCCACACGAGAAATTGCGACAAGTGTAGCAAAGAGATATGGAAGGAGAACAATGCAAAGTTTTGCAGCATGGCCTCTTCCATCAAACACTTTTATTTTCCCACACAAATACCATGAGAGGAATCCCAGACCAGCAAATGACCCTGAACATTCAACATAATCAAGTCAGACGAAAATAATCTAGACAAACAAAAGAAAGTAGGTTGAATTGGACTTCAGGAAGCTCAATCATGGTCCATACATGTATTAGGTCATTCAATTAATCTTATTTTACATAACAAATTCTAGGTGAAGGGGACTATTTGTGCCGAAAAAATAGAGAAGCGTGTGAAAAAATAATTTGTTATCTCATTTCTTATGTGTGTGAAAAATCATAAGTTACAAGTGGACGCAACTCTCGTAATAATCCACTATAAAATTGTATGTTTGTCCTTCATGTTGATGATTTCGTTTCGTTTATTATTAGCGCTTGTTTGATGCCCATTTTGTATCCAATTTTTAGCTAAATTATAGGCGTTACACAGTGTTAAGTGTCGCGGAGGGGCACAAACTTTTTGACTGAATGACATAAAATTATCAATTTGTCCCTAAACATAAAATTCATTCCTATGTAAATAATGGCAAATCGGTAAATTGGTTCCACTGCAGTCGGTACTTAACGCACAAGTGGGTCCCACTGACAAATACAAGCGGTCACATTTTGCATTAAAATTGGGCCAAAATGGCTCCCAAACATGGGCTTAGAGTTAGGGAGTAAGCTTTAACAATTTATAGGTATGAAATAGTATTTGGCAAAGTTTACAAGTGCTTATAAGCTACTCAAACTCTATTTTTATTTACACATTTCAAATAACCAAAAAATTTTACCTACTTTTTAACCACACAATCAGTGGGATTCATTGTTCGTAAGCACAATCCTTGGAAGATTAGCCAAGCAAGCACTTGTTAGTGCATATTCTCATTTCTTATCTTCTATTTTAGTACGACCACACATCGTTTATATCCAATTAACTAGTAATAACTAGTAATACATGGAAAGATAAGGTGATAATCTATAATTCAAATGTTCAAGCTACTTACAAGAGGAATGCCCACTTGGGAAGCTTTTATATCCTTCTTTCACAAGTTTCATGTCTCCTGTGCACATAACATCCCCATTCAGAGGATCATATACCTGAACGTACACAATGAAACATTCTTAAATAAGTTAAACCATGTTGTAAGAACATCAAACTGTTAAAAATCGACAATGACGACAAGATTTCCCGTGAAGCTTGTTGAGGCTACACACCCCTACACCATCAGGGAAGCACCGGTAGAAGAAATTGGGACGTGGTCGTCCAACCGCATCTTTTATTGAATCCGTGACGACTGCAGTTACCAGAACAGAATATAGAAGACCTATAAATGTCCACATCGAACGAATTAGCCATTCCATGAGATATACCTCAGCAGGATTTATGCAAAAACGACGAAGAAACTCGTACCCAAAACAGCATAGTGCAAATCATAAACATCCCTTTTGTAGAAATAATATAAGAGAAATATGACACAGGGCAAAAGTACAGCAAATATCTGAAAAGGACATATATTAGTCACTCAACTTATATCGTGGCTTCACTTTAGTTACTCAATGAACTTCGTTTTTGTTTTAGTTTAGGCATTCTGTCTTGCTTGAAATACTGTCGCGGTTAACAGAATCGATATCTTTAATATGCAACTAGGCAAAAACATATGTTGTTGGACAAGTCTTGTTTTTGGAATGTATTTTTATAAAGAAACAAGAAAAATGAAAAGAAAAGAAAAAGCCCGACTTGTCTAACAAGATGCATTTTTGCCTATCGAATGATAAGAGTAAGAGTAATGTTATTTAGCACAATCGGTATTACAACATCAGTCTAGATGACAGTAAGTGTCATTGAACGAAATGTATAATTTTTCATCTTTAATTGAATATATCATATAATGTCACATAGATTGATACTTTAGCATCACTGGTGCTAGATAATATTATTCCAAAAGTAATGCACAAACAGATTTTCTTACCATGTAAGAATTCTGCTAGTTAGAAGACACAACATACCGGAACAGCCCACATAGGCACAGTGTCTGGTATTTTCAAGGGATACTTTAGATAAGTCATCATATCAGAGTTGACATAACGATGAAACGGTTCAATTGCATTTAAACCGGCATCTATTGTTGCGAGGACGAGGAGGATCAACCAGTCGTGCATGTGGACACGAAGGAGCTTCGACCCATGGGATTTTATGGTGTGTCCTAAAAACTGAACCTCTGGCATTTTGATAATATAATCTACAAAAAGAGAAACTGGTGTAAAAAAATGACACGAAATCGATGCAAATCATGCCCTTGTTATGTCCATATCCATGAAGATCATCCCCATGCTTAAACAGAGAAGAGTCAATTATAAAATTTGGCATAAGGCTTTTCCACAACAATCATGCTACATGTACAAAAATGTTTGACAAATTGTCGCTGGCAAGATTTTATTGAATTTTGGACAAAAAAACACAGTTAAATCAGTCACTGCAGTATTGCCGCCACATCATCTGTAACACTTTCTGTATATTTCATATGTAAAACGAGTTTAGTTCTTTCCCCAATCTCGGGGCCAGCCTTGGGAGCGGTCGCCACCCCCTCCCACCGCCACTGATAGCACCATATCAAATCAAATGCCTTCAATGCCATAGGATAGGGATGACAAAACATTTTCCATATGAAACACGGCCTCATCATGCAACCATTTTATAAAACATTCTCACGCCAAAAAATTTCCTTTCTATGTGTTCGTGAAAGAGAATTACCAGGAAAGAATCACCAGAAGGACTCAGGAGAAAGAGAACAGAGGGAATCCTACAAACGTTTCCTTGAGAAACACATGCAATAGCCTAGTAAAAATTATTATTAGGAACTTTAAATAATTATTAATGGAAGGGAATGGTTCAACAAGAGAAACGGAGCGTCTGTTAATCGGCTATAACAACTGATTAACAATTAAATGCCTTTTAATTTTTTGGTAAAACCCATTTTCTTTATGAGATAATATTCATAAATAATGAGCAAATTCATTTCTTTCCGAGAATGAGCCTAAATAGCTTACTTAAACGTAAATAACCAAGTTTTATTTATGTAGGGAGAAGTCGAGTGCTTTAGTTCAAATTTTGAGTAGGCGGAAGTTGAGAGAGTTCAGAAAGTCGTTGTATCGTGAAGTTTATTGACTTAATTAATTCTCATTCCTTTGTGGGTGTGACAGTTTGTTGAACCATGTTTAATTTGTATCTCTTTTTTGCTCGTTTCTCATTTTATGTTTCTACAACGTTCACTTTGCATTTGGCGACGTGTTTGATGCTTGACAATAATCTACACCATTCTTAGGCAAGGGACAATCGGAACCAGGATGGAGAGAAGGGGGCAGTCCTGGGTTAGTGTTGCACATGATACAAGTTTTTTGTACTTCAACACTTCGAACAACCTGACGCTTTCATATGACTTGTTAGGAATTGAGACTAATTCATCTATTTGTCCTAGTGATCCTTGTTCAAAGAAAAATTAAAAAGGCAAAAATTATAAAATAAAAGTTGAAAACTGAGATATTGTACTATATGAAAAAAATTGTACAATCATTTTTTCGCACACCCCAAATACCAAATACAACTATAAAGGATCAACCTCAATATAGACTATAAGTTCCTTAAGAGGAATATTCTATCCATAGGGGCACAAAAGAATGATATTTTTATATAAGGGTGTATTTGATTGCATCTATTTTCATGGAAAATGTCAGTTTTCATCCAAATTCTCACTTTGGAACGTTTGATTGTTATTTTTTCCATTGAAAATATTTTCCAACTTTCGAAAATATGCCTAGTTTTTCTTCTTTTTAAGGAAAACATTTTCTTTTGGAAGAGTTAGTTTTTATTTTCCTTAAAACAAGAAAAACATTTTCTTTTTTATGAGATTTTTCATACGAATCAAATACACTCTAAAAGTCATATAATATTTGAAACAAACAAATAAAATCCTATTTTAATTAGTAAAATATCAAGTCAAAATTCTAACAATTGGAACCATTCAATGTGATAAAGTTTGTCAATCGTCTAGTACTACCCTATAATGGGAAGTCAACGAATTTGTGGGCATATAACAATATCGACTCAAACTTGTCCAAATCTTTTTGAAAAACAACCTCTAATGTTACTTATTTTGAGTCATGCATTTTATCTCGACCTACTTGACACAAAAGTACAGTCAACACAATGCTATTACAGAACGATCCAAATTAAAAGGGAAAATGTGTGATTACACATGCTAATGCCTAGTGTCCACTATTTTAACTCCTTTTTTAAAGTAGTAGTATGCAAAATGCCAAAACGTATTTCTACCTCATTATAACAACAATTTTGCTATAGTAACATGCTCAGCGACAGAGTCAATGACAGATAGGACAGTGACAATACATGATTGGACAATTTGAAGAAAAAAAAAAAAAAGGGAGCACCCAATCCTGCCCTGCTATCCCACCCTGTCAACTTCCCCCGTCATTTGCCCTATTCGAGGAGCATTATTGTTAATACAAAGTACAAACTTCGCAAATCTTAAGGAAAGCTCAAAGTAAAAGTTTATTGAATTGAGGATTGCTTTGACTTCCCGCTATCACAAGGACATAAAAATAATAATCACGTTCATGTGGATCGTGTCTCATTGAACGTGCAACTTGAATCACTTTGCAATAATTATACGGAAGGTACTAAAATATATAGGTCTATAATAAATTCAAAAATAAAAAATAATAATAAAATGTACGAGATATATTTATTTATTCTCATCTCTGGGTTAAAAACAACAGTAGAAAACATTTTGACAGAATTATTATATTAAATCAATATTAGGAATTTAGTGATAAAATTATTATAAGCAAGTTTTGCCAAGCTTAAATCCGAAGTTCCGAATTTTTCACTATGGCAAAGGTTCTTCTTCAAAATCTTGGATCGCATTAGAAAAAGGGTATCTATCCTCGCAAGCATATTTTCTTATGGTTGTACGAACTAAGGTTGACAATGTAGTTAGTAGAGGAGTCATGAATTTTGGTTTAGGCAATTGATAATCGATGGCATAGTTGTAACCGGTCAAGATATCGACATTTAAAGAAACAATAAAACTACATATTTTGTTCAACATCTTTGTTAAAAAACATAATTGCACAAAGAATAAAATGCAAATGGCAAGAGACTGAAAAATTCAATTTTACAGGTTGGGACGGATTTTCCAAACACGCTAAAGGTTACAAACTAATTGCACAAATATTCCAAATGAAAAAGGAAAAATAAGATTATGGAGGGGAGGACTTGAACCTTGCCAATTAGAAAGAAACGAGAAACTTTTACCACCAAGCTACATATTATTAGAAATAATTGCCTACATTTTAAATTTTTTATTTTATTTTCATTTATTGAAAAAATCCAAAAGAAGTAAAAAAAAAAAAAAAAAAAAAAAATTAGAACTTGGGTGCCTGGACTCCATGGCTCCGCCCCTACGAGTAGCACATATCACTCCTTTAAGTGACATTGATGGTTCAACGAAAAGACTTACAAATCTAGATATGTAGACTTTTAAACGTATGAAATCCTTTCCAAAGTCTAAAACTAATTTTAATAATGTTATCAAAATGAAATCAAACTAATCGATGGGTTTTGCTATATGTATATCAGAATTTATATCAATTGATAATGAAATGTCACTTGTACATTATGTACACCAATGTGTGAATCCTGATGTACGGTAGAATAATACCTAAACGATCTAGTCTATTAGGATAAATTGATCTACTAATATGTTCACCAACATTTTGACCGCATCAAAGGTCAGGTCGAGTTTAACAACTACACTTTTCTAAAAGCATATTCAAAAATGTCACTCAAAATTATTAGTAGTATAAAATGTAACTTAAGTATAGATAAATAATTCATAAACCTGAGCTAAGTTTACTCTTTATTATGAAAATTCAAAATTTAGTGTACATATCCTTATGGGCATGCTAGCTGTAATCTAACGTTAGTCAGCTGCTCTATATTCAAATATAAAAGGACTAAATTTATCCTCAACCTCCTCGTATCATTTCAATCCCATTTGGCATTTGTACTTTACTGGACTCTACCAATCCAAGTTCCAATGGATCCACCGCCACCTTTGCCACCGCATCCCACCACTATTGCACCACTCGTCTCTGCCGCCGCCACCGCCGCCGCCACCGTCACTGCCACCACCACCAACCAGCCAGATTCTGCCAATTCTTCCCCACGCTTCCGTCACGACACTTGGGATGAGCCTCTACCACCTGTCCCCGGCGCCCAGCTCCGCCTCATGTGCAGCTACGGCGGCCACATCATCCCTCGTCCCCATGACAAGTCCCTCTGCTACATTGGCGGAGACACGCGCATTGTGATGGTGGACCGCCGCTCCTCACTGGAGGACTTCCTCTCCCGCCTCTCTCATTCCCTCCTTAATGGCCGCCACTTCACCCTCAAGTATCAGCTCCCAAATGAAGAACTTGATTCTCTTATTTCAGTCTCCACTGACGAAGACTTGGAGAATATGATTGAAGAATATGACCGCACCACCGCCGCATTGCCGTTGAAACCCTCCCGTCTCCGTCTCTTTCTATTCCCTTCCATGCCACAAACCGCCGCTTCTATGGGCTCTTTACTCGACGATGCTAAATCAGAAACTTGGTTTGTCGATGCATTGAATGGTACTGGGTTGCTTCCTAGAGGGCTATCTGATTCTGCCGCCATTGATAATTTGGTTGAACTTGATGGGATTCAGAAGAGTGATTCTTCTGTAAATCTAGAACCCCAAAACGAGATTTCGGGTTTTAACAAACAGGTACATTTAAATTTGCCCGATTCTCCTATGGTTGAAACAAGTTCATCATTCGGGTCGAGTTCTTCATCCCCATCTATGTCAAATCTGCCTCCAATTAAAGTTAGAATTGAAAATGATAATGCAAGATTTCATGATGAGATGGCTGTATTGGATGAACAATTATCGCATGTGAGTATTGCTCCAAATGCACCACCACCAACTTATTCAGTTATTGGTGACGCCGCCACTGTGTCATCGGTTGCTGGGGAGAACACGACCGCTGTCACCGCTCAACATCTTAGTCGGGTCATATCGGACAATGAAAAATCAGATCACGGGGCCCCAACTGGGCTTCGGAAGCCACCATTGCCACTGCAACCGGTGCAACCAAAGCTTGTAGATGTATACAATTTACCATCGCTGGATTCAAAGCATGCCGGAGGGTACAGCCTGCCGTCGCCGGACTCTGTTGCAAGGTACTTAATCAAAGATCAAGTCTTTCCTTCAAATTTTACAGTTTTCTTTTGCCTAATCGATTATTTATCTGATAACTACTGCTAAGAAATGACATATCGATTCTTAACTATAAGGAGGGAATAATTTTAAGCCATGCATTTTACAAGTAATCTTAAATGTTATTACTCTAAAATATATATTTTTAAACTAATCAAATCGATCCGGAGCTAATCAATTTGATCCAGCCTGGTCGACATTGATACAAAATTTACCCCTTTTTTCTCAAATCTTGCCCAAGCAACACAGAGGGAAGGAAATTAAGTAGGGAGGGAAGAGGTGACTCGGTGGATGAAGGGGAGGGGGAAATAGGAAGCCTAGATTGGTTGGGATAAAGGGACAAGATGAGGAAGAAGAGGACACGATGAAGAAGATGAGAGTATGCTAGGATTTTACGAATATAAGGTTAGTTAAGAAAGCCTATATAAGTGAAATCTTTGTTCAAGCCGAGCCTTTTTTGATAAATTCCTCATCATATAATCTCACAACTCTTAAATTTCTTGAACTTGTAAAAACTTTAATCTGAATTAGTGTTGCCTGAGATAATGGAATTCATCACATCAGCGAGAATTTACAAAAGTCGTGATGTAGCTTATATTTTGGAGATCAAATTGTAAAGTTTTTAGCTATTTTAATGATGTTTGAAGCTTGTAATCTTCAAACAATGTCTACTTTTTTCATGATCTAAAGGAAAGTTCATGCTTGGAGATTTTAGATGGAAGTTGTTTTTGCTATTTCAAAAGGACATTTGCATCCAGAGTCCTCAAAGTTTGACACATGAAGTACACGGGTCCCCAATCATTTTTCTCTGGCCCTTAGATCCCTGGACTTTCATTGTCAGTCCTCGTTTGTCCCCACTAGAGGCCAGGAAAATTGGATTCGAGATACATGTACTTCACTTTTTGGCTGCTTCTAGTTTATATTTCAACTTTGTAACTTAATTAACTGATTTGTGCAGTGATAGTAGTATTGCATCGGCTCCATCCCTCTCTAAGCATCATACAATATACCAAGATGCAACTCAACTTGCTAGCATGGAAAATCGAGTTCCCACCCCCGTGACTGATCACAACACCACCAATCAAGATCCGCCCCCTCAGTATCCCGTGCAGCAATTTTCCGATTCCTTGTCAATCCCAACTCTACATCAGAATCAACAGTTTATACACCCTGGCACACATTATATCCCCCATCCCGTCGCAAATCCACTGCCTTTGTCATCATACTATCCAATGTATTTGCCTCCAACACAGCAACCCGTTCAAACCGATCCACAGTATCCGGTGTACTTATTGCCCGTTAATCAATCTCAGCCTTACAATTTGAGTGGAGTCGTACCATCTAATATTGCTGATTCTACTATTGTTGCCTCGAGTAGATCATTAACACCTCCTCTCAACCATATGGCTCCTTCTGGTGCAACTTACAGTGAAACCATCCCATCTCCCTATCCAACGACAGCGGCAACTACCATATCAAAACCCGAGATGGGCTCAAATATTTATAGAACCACGGCCACAGGCGGTCCAATGTTAGTTCAAGTTCCGTCCCATCAATTTCATCAACCGTACATTGGCGTTTCTCAAATTCCTAATCAATCACAGTCCACTGTTACTTCTGCTCCCGCCACTGCTACTTATGCGCCTGAATATTCTCATCTGGCAAACGAGCAGGTATACTACGCTCAACGTCCTCCGGCGCCTTCTCAATACCATACTACGACTCCGACAGCTGCAGTAATGTTATCACATGTTTCAACTCAAGTGCCTACGGACAACACTGCAAATCAAATCAGAACCTCGTGACGGCTCAGAAATTTTCGAGGTGATCTAAGGTGCTTAAAGATTCCTATAAATGAATTAGCAATAAGAGAAATTGGTTACTGTTTTCATTCTTATTTTGTCCAGATTTTGTTAAGCATTATAAACAGTGTCTTTTAATCTACTTATGTATTGGTATTTGGTATCATGAAATAAAGGACTTGTTCGTTTCAATTTTTTTCTTTTTCGACTCAGAAATGATCTCTTGCTCATGTTGGATAGAATAAAACATGCTCACCGATGACGTGACAATGCCATGTCAGTGCTCAAGTCAACAATTTTTGACAATTCTATATTGAATTGTCAAAAATTATAAGTTCAAATTAGTGGTGGACAAGATAACTCATACTTATAATGGATATGAGATCATTTCTATACGAGGCATATAGAACACCCTTCCTTCTACTAAAAAGTTGTACAGGAATAATTGGTGGTAAATTTATGGTGGCGTATTTTATTAATAACAAAACGAAAAGAAAAATACAAACTTAGTTCAAATTCAAGTGCACAACTAAACTTTAATTTTTTTCCTCGTCTGGGGACTGGATTATTGTCCATAGATATTAGTGAGTTGAATAATTAGTGCTAGCTTTTCTCATAAACGAGAGTAGGGTTGAACTAAAAATTGCAAACTCGCTAAATCGAATCAAAATCGCGATTTCTAAATTGTTGGTCTGGGTCCATGTAGACCTGTCAAGGTTTCGGTTCAAAATCAAACCAAATGTTTAGAAACGGTTTGATTTAGGTTTTAATAGTTAAAAACTACTCAAAATCAAGACGAGCAGTTCACCAATTTGCTTGAATTAAAAAAAATAAATAAAAATTTCTTGGTTTACCTAATATATATGATTCATGAATTCATTTTAAACTTTAACAAATTTACTTATTAGTCGACTTCTATAGACTCTTTAATAGAATAATGCTTTATAATGATATTTTTGAAAGAAAGAATTTCGAAAGTTAAAATTTTGTGGTTGAACTTTGTATTATTGTATTGCTTTAAACTTGTATTGAGATAAATTTATTAACATTGTAGTATTTATATTTAAAATATTTCTGCTTGAGCATAAAGATATTGAGATTTTAGATCAACATTTATTCACTGGTTATAAAGTTATTAATTTTGGGGTATTTCCATTTGTACATAAAGTGGTGTGCATCAGGGGTTCTACCTCCCTCACATGAGAGTGAGACCCACTTAAATAATATTTTTTTATTCAAGTGGATCACACCCCCTATATGAGGGGGGTATAAACCCAAATGTAAATCATGATGTACCACTAGTATTGTCCTTAATTTTGTGTGCTAAAACCGTGGTTTAATTAAAGGGTTTTACATGTACAGCGAGATTGACACTCTCTCGCACTAGAAATCGTGAGCCCCTGTTGTGAGGGGATGTTCACCGGGGATATAGTTAGGTTAGCCTGGAGGGCGAAGTTTGACCAACTCTGTAGAAATAAATGCAGTCTCCTTGTTGCTTGTACGCAATGCTCATTTGCTGTTTTTGTTAATTTTAAGTGAGAAAAGTTGTTATTTTATAAATAATTTGTTCTTGAAATAAGTAACTTATTTATTTTTTAATTGATAAAAAAATTACTTATTAACTTTAGTCAAACTTTATAACTAAAATTTTCAAGATTCCGAGAAGCTCACCTTTGCGGGTTTTATTATTATTATTATTTATTTATTATTTTATTTTTTTGGGAAAGGTATTTTGAGCCAAATTTGCTTAATATAAGGCCTGGGTCGCTGGCATGCCAAGCTTTTACAAGTGAACCACGATTGAAATATAATTCCACGAAAGTAAGGGTTTTAGCAGAAAATTTAGCCCCGATTTGGTTTGGATTGAAATAAAATTTTTAGTGGATTTTGATAAAAGTTAATAAAATGTGTAATTGAATATAAATTTTAAGCAATGGGGGCCAAACATGGACTTAATTCCTCATCTATATCATGGTGGCAAGTGGCCTAGGTCTATTGTCACTTCTTAATGTAGGGACGAACACGATCGACATCCGTTGAGAATCAATATGAATCATATAAATGAAACCACAAGTCCATAATGTAATAATAGAATCGAAACTGAAACTAAATTGAAATTCAATGATTTCGATTTTTTACTCCTCCTCCCAAGTATTCATACCTAGAACTAATTACAGTATCGATGCAAAATTGGAGTTCAATTCGATTTCGATTCCAATTGTAACAAAATTTACCCTAGTAGGACTTCTGCTATTTTAGATCAAGTTCCTCTAAAAATTCTTCGAACTCAAAGTACTTTTTATAAAATTATATCTGAATATATTTAAAAATAATATTTTAATCTTAAAAATAATTTTTAACGTTTTTAAATCCTAACATTTCAAAAACAAAGAGCTGCCTGCAATTATTGTTTTGATTAGCGTGTGGCCATGCCATTCCAGACTTCCACGTAAAGATAATTTCAACTCTTTCAAGCAATCATAATCACACATGGCGGGGAAGTTGAACATCCCATCATAAATAAAAATGAAATCCATCCCCACAAATTTCTGCAAAGTAACAAATTTCTGCAAAGTAACATAGCCTAGTTTGGAATATAAAGGAAAAAAATCCCCACAAATTTCTGCAACACACTTTTCCATTGCTGTATTGATAAAGGAAAAATTGGAGTAATTGATGTAAAAAATGGTTTTTGTTTTACCTCTGTCGGATTTCCAGAACAGGGTTGCGATCCAAATTGCACCCGTAGTCCGAGACCTCAATCCGCCACGTCCCAGAATCCGTATGAAAACAGTGACCGGAAAGAGCGCCGCTGAGATGCCCGCCATTTGTACAGCCGATGAGCTTCACTTCGTGCATGTTCCTAGTTCCAATTGGCGTCTTGCTCTCTGGCGCTACACGCCCTCAACTCAGGTCGAACATATGTCTGTGTATATATTACTTTTTACCCACTTATTGATGCGCATAAACTCAGCGAGTGAACTGGGATCGGTGCCAAATAACATTTAGGCCGACCACAATTACACACACATAGTACATGATTCAAATTTGTATTATTCCTATTTTGAGTAAAATGTATGATTATACAGGGGACTAGGAGGAATCATCCGTTGTTACTTCTGTCTGGCCTTGGTACAAACGCAATTGGATATGATCTAGCTCCTGATGTAAGTTTCTATGGTTAATTTTTTTTGGCTTTAGGAGAGAGAGCACGCCGGAGATTGTGGAGATATGAGACATTTTCCCATTTTTTCTTAAAAAACTGCCAATGCTTTCATGATTGTATCATGGTGGCGTATTTTTTATTTTATAGTTATGGATAGTCAAAATTCTGGTTCTATTTATTTAGAAGTTTGCTTCATGGAGAGGTTCAATTTATTGATTAGGCTTTTCTATACTCTGTTGGTTTTAGCCTTCTATTTACTGCATAAAGATACACAAGTTTTGAAGTTGTTTTGAAAAGCATCAAATCCAGAAAAGGAATTCTTGCTTCAAGAATGAGCTCGATGTCATGAATATGAATTTAGGAACTCTTTATTTACGCATTCTTTTTGCAGTTTTTTTCAGTTTGTTGGTATTCAGGAAGCATTCTTGGCTGCGATTATTAATATTTTCTGGCAATACTATTTTCTCGTGAAATATTCAATGTTTACCAGCATCACATGAGCTATGTATCAAAATGTAAATGGAGGGGGTTTATATTTCATGTTTGTGTCACATTCACGATTAGTAAAAGTCGTGATAGCCTAATATTTTACGTATTAGTTTCAGTCTCTTGCAGTTCAGTGCGTGGTTCAGTGGCTGTAACTTATTGCCCACTCGCATTTCTGAACTATGACCATTATGAACTAACATGGTTCACTGATCTCTTTCTGCCTTTTTTTTTAAAGGCGTGTTCTGCTTTCTTATATTGGCATTGCTCAAGTTGCCACCCATTGTTCTGTTCTATAGTTAGATTCATCGGTTTTCTACCAATCGAACCTGTAGTGAAGGAAGGTTACTTTATTTACCATAGCAGCTGCATTCATGTTTGAGTCTTGATGGATGTCGCCCATTTAATTATCTCATAATATCTTTTGTAGTCTTCTTTTGCAAGATACATGCGCAACCAAGGATTTGATACATGGATTCTCGAACTTCGAGGTGCTGGCTTGAGCGCAGAATACAATCTAAGAGAAGCCAATCAGCCTCATATCACTGCTTCTGATCCACGTGATTCGACCACAGATCATGAGACAAATGATGCAGCCTTCATTGTATCAGATTTTGTTGGGTTGCAGGAGCGCTTTTCAACGAGCATAGAATATTTTCAGAAACAGATTGATCTTGTTTTGAAGTATAGCTGGGACTTTGATCACTATCTAGAAGAGGATGTGCCTGCGGCGGTGAGGTGACATCTGTACACTCAATTTTTTTACATTGAGAATAACCCAAACTTTTGACAATAGACGATTTTCAACTTATCAGCAGTCAACAACTGTAAATTACACCCGTCAATATATTCACGTATCAAATCATGATACATACTTAGCCTCTCAATGTAGATGGAATACATAAGGACCCAATGCCGACCAGATGATGGTAAGTTGCTTGCTATCGGCCACTCCATGGGAGGAATCCTGCTATATGCAATCCTCTCACAAAATGGTATGTTTGTATCTTGATTTTTCTGCACCCTTTACTTTTCTTACACGTGGCTCTCACTGATGTTCTTTCTCAGTGTCTTGCGATATTCTAAAATGAATTTGAGGCCCCTTGAAGCAGGGGGAAAGCCGCTTGTCCAATGAGGCATACACCTTAAGTGATGAACATTGCCTTCAGGAATGCGAATGAATGCCTTTGAAAAACCCTTCATTTAGGTGTATGCCTGAAGATATCAATTCAAGGTAGACTTGAGCACCGAAGAGGAAAACAAATGAAAACTTGGATAAACTAATAATTAAATGTTGATATTAGCAACAAATGTTTCTATTTATCTTCGCCCACCATTTATTTTGATTGTAAAGCAGGACCAGACTTTTTCGAATACTGCAGCAAAAATATTAGTGGAAGACGCAAAAGAAACTTCATTTTTCAAACATAATTTAAAGACATATTAAGAGCTTGAATTCACAGGCAAATCTTTTGGTCTTGGAATCACATCTAGAGAAGCGCTTGCTCAAGTTTCATTCACATCCGAGCTGATAAATGTAGAAATTGTGTTGCTTAATATTCTATTACTGTTTGAAATTTACATCAAGTATTTGTACATTGTCAACCGAGGAGTTGGAGTTGACTTTGGCTTTAAAAGTCACAATTTCAAGGTTCTTTGTTGAACTTCATAGCAGTAATCATGTTGTTGAACATATACGGTAAAACCATCAACATATTCGCAAATATGTCTCAAGGCATGTTGGCTTTTCATAATCCAAGTAGCACTGTGATGTTATATCTGCGCTTCTTTGCTGATGCAGCTGTTTTGTACTCTTCAGCTCTTGATATTAGTTCTAGCACAATAATACCATAGTACCTAACATTGCCTAATATGTGTTCTAAGTTGAACAGAGCATAGTCCCGTATAAATGCAGAAAGCCAACAAGTACTTATTGCATATATGGCATCCCATCTGTTCTTTAACCTAAAGTTTTATAATCTTACTTTCAAAAGAAAAACAAATTTTAATATCGACATTCGAACAAGAAGTTGCTAACATATAGTTCACCCACTTATTGATAGCAATTTTGTTTTGTTGGAGCTCATTTTTGTTTTTTGATTCACTCGTAAAAAAGGAGGTATTGAAAGACTGTCTCTTAAGTTTCATCTTCGATGCTTCTGAGTTTCAAATATCCTACAAACGATTTTTGCTTTACTAAGTCTAAATTAATCATTAGAAAGCGAAAATCGAAGAAATAGTTGTAGTTCAGATATTTTTGTGAAGTGCACTTGCATAGATTATCCCTAATATATTATGCATTTCTCACCTATTGGCTCTTAATCATTCACATGTTCTTATCTGATTTCTACAATTATGAACATCGACTTCCTTTGTCTGTTCTCTGTCTGTAAGTTTTGCATCACATGTATCAAAATTGTATTACTGAATAAACTGAAGATATGGACGGAAAATTCAGCCATTGTTAGGCTTTCAACTTTCAAACCCTGAAACTATGTCCACATTTGTTTATGTATCTGTACTGTGTTAATATTGACTCTTAATTTAGGCCACAAAGGAAAGAACTCTGGGTTGGCATCAGTGGTCACATTGGGAGCGTCACTCGACTACACTACTTCGAGATCATCATTAAAGTTTTTATTACCCCTTGTAAGTGAAATAAGATATTTTTATTGTCTCGTGCAACTCTATTTACCTGTTAATAAATAATGATGAGATTATCATAATTTATTCTGGGAAAAACAGTTAGATCCCGCACAAGCACTGAATGTTCCTGTTATTCCATTGGGAGCATTATCGGCAGCTTTACACCCTGTTGCGTCTCGCCCTCCTTATTTTTTCTCGTGGTTGAAGTCTCAAGTTTCTGCCCAGAATATGATGCATCCCGAATTACTTGAGAAGCTTATGTTGAACAACTTCTGTAAGTATGGGATTTATTCACCAATACATGGTAACACATCAAGGTGTGCTAATACAAGCTGTGTTCTTTTACAGATATAACTTGGCAAGTTCAAATGAATGCAAGAAGATTTTTTTTATAAATTAGAACATCATCTGTATATATATATATATATATATATATATATATATATATATTCATTAATAAATGGGAATTATCGTTTCTTTTGCAAGAAGAAAGGCATAGATAACCCATTGAAGTCTTAGGGGCCTAATTCAAAGTGTAATTACACCGACCCGTGAT